>JAGDQP010040061.1:1744-17445 GCA_022664845.1 Lepisma saccharinum | reverse complement strand
TGTGCCTTTAATTTTGTTTGCTCTGAATGCCAAAATTTTCCTACATAATAATAATAATATTTTTTGGTCGCAGGTAAACATGATGTACTGGACAGAACACTGATTATATGTCAAAATAAATGCTGACTAAACTAGTTTTTCTATACTATATAAAATTTTTACCAGTGTGGAACTGTGATTTCGTTGAATTTTAGGCCCTGGTATAACTACACTGGTTATTAGGGTGGGCCGAATTTTTTCTCAGATATTTGGGTTCGAGTTGTCATCAAAAGTTGTGCATTGGTACCAAATAAAACCAAATCAAATATTACCATCCTAAAACAATATTTAACCGGGCCCCTGGACCCCTAAAGGACCCAATTGTTTTTCTTTTTTTCAAAACAAGGAACAAAACATATTATACCAGTTTCCACATTATGGGGTTCGAGTAGTTATGAAAAGTTGTGCATTGGTAAGAAATTTAGCCATGTCAAATGTGGCCCTTCTTAGCCGTCAAGCGTTTTTGGCCGTTTTCAAACTAAAAGTTTTTCGGGATCCGGGCCCGGTTAGATATTTTTTGATCTGGATGTGTTTCGGTGAACAAACATAACACAACATTCAACAACTTTTGTATGCTACTCAAACTCAAATTTCTAATAAACAAAAAAATCGGCCCTTTTCAAAATTATCATTTTCTCGGGCTCACGGGGTTCGGGTAAATATTTTTTTAATACGACTGTGTTTGGAGCGACCAAACATAACATAATATTCTATAACTTTTGCACGGTACTCAAACACAAGCTTCTAACCTTTTTTCTCGATGGCCCCAAAACGGTCGATTTTTTTAAAAAATGAGTTTGAGTAGCGTGCAAAAGTTGTAGAATGTTATGTTATGTTTGTTCGCCGAAACACAGCCGGATCAAAAAATATCTAGCCGGCCCCGGAGCCCGCGAAAATTTGTTTAAAACAGCCAAAAACGCTTGACGGCTAAGAAGGGCCACATTTGACATGGCTAAATTTCTTACCAATGCACAACTTTTCAGAACTACTCGAACCGCAAAATGTGGAAACTGGTATAATTTGTATTCCTTGTTTTGCAAAAAAAAAAAGCCGTTTAGGGGTCCAGGGGCCCGCTTAAATATTGTTTTAGGACGGCCATATTTAGCATGGCTTTATTTGGTACCATTGCATAACATTTGATGACAACTCGAACCACAATATCTGAAAAAAAAATCGGCCCACCGTACTGGTCATTTCCTTTGACATCTCCTTTAGCTTTGATTCTACGAAGTTGCTTATTTGTCGCTTTTCAAATTTCTCTCGCTCTGTTCGAAGTGACAATACAGTTGTCAAATATATTGCGCGATGTTCACTAAATTGCAGTTTGATCTCTGCTCTTCTAAACTAATTAACTTTCTTCATGTTTTACAATGCATCGTGTTAAATTTAGGGATTGTAAATTTAGACCCCACCAGCTGGGTGAAATTTGGGCTCTCTTGACACTATAAAATTAGATTTATCCCGACACACACATCAGGGTAAAGCTTTTTCCCGCCAATATTATACCTCAATTATCATTTACCAAGTATGCTTATAGTTACTACTATAAAGCTTACAATTGCTGAAGCTCTTACACAACGTGGGAACCACTCCAAAACTCCAACAAGACACACCACACCCTTCAAATGTTCAGAGATTACTGTTCACGCGTTAGTTCGGACGTGATGATCGACTCCCATAATTTCAAACTTATACTAAATGAGAAACTTGTGTGGGTGAATTTAGGCTGCTAGGCAAAATTTGATTACTCTATTGTGTGATCAAATTTCCGTGATTTTGTCATGTAACTTTTCGGAAGTACTAGCATACACCTCATAAAAGATAGACTTAGCACGCTTCCTCATTTCTGTCTGCGCTAAAACTAATAGCTTTTCTACAGGAGTACGTAATTTTGAATTCATCCACTAGGTAGCTTCTGGCATAGACCTCATATTCTATTGTGTGTAGATACACGTTGTGTGTAGACAAAGCTTTTATTACTGGTGTTGCAGCTAGTACCATAGACCTCATATTCTGAGGTCAATGTCAGATCTAGCGGGTGAATTCAAAATCACGTGCTCCTGTAGAAAAACCCATTAGTCTTAGCGCAGACAGAAATACGGAAGCCTGCTAAGTCTATATATTATGAGTTCTATGGTACCAGCTGCAACACCAGTAATAAAAGCTTTGTCTATACACAACGTATTTTTTCTTTAGACATGTATGTTTGGATTGTTTTGATAATTAGAGCACTAAACCTTATCAGTCTCATTGTAAGTTCGTGAAAAGAAAGCTATACCGTGTTAGCGGGGGAAAATATGATTCCCCCTGAGATAGTGAATTCTAGTTAGCAGCCAGGGATAAATACATTCCAGAGGGGGATTGTCCCTTCATCCTCGGCCGTAATTCACACCCTGGTGATGGTTTGTTGATGTTCGCGAAGGAAGCAGTTATGAAGAGACTTAGTGTATGGGAAAAGGAGTTTAGTATCAAAGTGCATAAGAGACTGGAGGAGAAAGGAGTGATACTAGGATGAAAGAAAGAAGAAAAGGAGGACATAGAAAAGAAAGTGGTGGTAATAGGGGATGTGATGTCGGAGGAAGAAAAGAAGTTATTGACTTTAGGCTATAAATTTAAAGTTAAAAATCAGAGTGGATGCTGCGGAAGTCATATACTCTGTGGAACCAGCGACAGCCCAAGTATAGCACAAGGAGATAAGGGACAGGATACGAAGAAGGGTCAAGGTAATAGTGAAAAAGAACATAAGAAAGGAAGAAGGGTCATAAGAAAGAGTACGCTGTGTTGGAGAACATAAGGAGAAGGAAAGACATATGTATGTAATAGGGTAACCACCCGTTCGGAATTCGCCCGAACAGCCCGAGAATTAAGAAATTTGTCCGGAGTCCGGATTGGAAAGTTAAATGTCCGGGAATTTGCTTTATTGTACAAACCTCAATTCTTTATTCTGTGAGAAATCGCTGACACGTGACATTTTTATCATATTTCCAAACTTAGTTTCTTTAACCCACCACTACACACGCAGTATACGAGGCATCGTTCACGGTTGATTGTGAATTGAGCCGCTTTGGAATAATTTAGAAGAAATAATTTACACTGGTGAGGTTGCGCATTTATTAAGAGTTGTACGTTATCTGTTATATGAAAAAATCTGTACGTTATTGTGTAGGTCAATTGGTATCGGTAAATCTTATAGTGGCTTTTGTGTATAATATGCTTGGATCTGTAGACTATATCGTTAGTCAATAAAAGCAGGCAATAGCGAATGCATTTTGATCTATTTAGCTAAATTCGATTACCTCATAATACTAGGGTGGTTCGAAAAAAGCTAATCTTTCTTTTTCGGGACTCAATAGAGCAGAAAAGTTGCCCAAGGTGCCAAGAAGAAAATAAAAGAAATAAAAAATTAAAATCGGTTAAAATCTTCCGGTTGTGCATCATCTTTGAAAATTAGGAACATTTTAAAAACTGAGCTTCTTTTGTCTTTTCTAAAAAATTATCAAACATATTTTGAACGAAGTGCTATAGATTTGGAAGTAATATACATGAATGACATGAACTAAAAATAGTATCAACGTATTTTTTATCATTGTTTACTGGTCGTGCCCAGAAAACTCACTCTATACCAATAAAATGTGAATTCACATATCAAGCGTATCAATTGTCATACAATTGCTTCTTTACAAATTATATATTTTTCCTCATAGGGTAGACCGGTGCTATTTGAGTATAGTATGAGAAAAGTCAAAATTTCCCCAAACCGACGTGCTTTAGAGATTAAATAATTATGCCATTATCTACGTACATTATTATAGTACAACATATTAAAGAATAAAGACCCTGTTAAATCACGGAAATTCTGAAAACGAATTTAAAATAAAAATGGCAGAATTCGAGACTAGTAATAATCACGGGGCTATTCGGGTTGCTCAGGGGGATATTTGGGTCTTTCGCTGTATCAACATTGTTTGTATTAATCACATTAGCGCTCTTGTATATTCTTAAAATATACCCTTTTCTATATAATGTGTGAAAAATATAACATTAATAAACATTTCCCCTCAACCCTGTTTGTTTGAAAAAACTCGAACCAGCGAACAAACAGCTCTTCCTTAACGTAACCACTATCTGATAAGAAAACATGACAAGCCGGTGGTAGATGGTGGGATGTATTGTCCAACTGCGTTGCAAGAGACTATCACAGTGACATTCTCGCCTCTTTCGACACTAGTGAGAGCAACCAACTTTTTTCCCCCTTCTTGGCAATGACCTTGCTTGGGTTGTTGTTAAGAGAAAACCCTGTTTCATCCACGTTGTATGTACGCTGTGGTTTTGTGTTGACACTAATCGTCGAAGTAGCAGATTTCAACAGTTGAAAAAATCACTCACTGCTTCCTTATTAATGCCATCAGCACGAGCTCTTGAAAGTACCTCAGGTTTTCGTAATGATAAGTTCGGATCTCTTTTCATGAAACTTGAAAACCAATCTTCACCAGCTAATCCTTTGTTTCTTCAAGGATGCGTAATTTGATTTATTAATACATATCGATGAATAGCTTTACGAATCGTTTCAGAGGTGCAGGCTAGTCCTTTTCCCGCGAGAGTCATAATTCGCAACACGAACTCTTCCTTCTGTTCTGTCATTATTGTGGGGTGTCCTACGGCTTTCGGTTTTGCACTTTGAACTATTTCATCATTATCACCGAAGGTTAGTCTCAACCTTCTGACCAGCACTATCCTTCGCAAAGTTTCAAATTTACATTAAAGAGATGCGATGCTCAACCTAAACTCAAATCACCTTTTGTTACACTTTGGATGGCCTTCTCCATGTCTTCATTATTTCATTCGTTGTATTTATGTTTTAATTTGTATGTCCGAACCATTTAAAGAGAAAATGAAATGTTTTGTTTTACATATATGCATCATGTAGGCTAAACCATAAATACAAAATTCAAATTCATAAATTAAATACATTCACATAAGTTTACATCTGACTCAAATAGCCCCATTTTTTCGACTCAAATAAGCCCGTTGTGCACTTGCTTACGTAGGAACGTACTACTTTCACATGAGACAAAGGAGAGCAACAAAAACGGCGTTTCTAACATGCAGATGTTCTGTTTTACACATGCGCTAATAATTTTACAAATTTATGCATTTACACAGGTTCAGCACCTTATATCATACAGCCACTATTTTATATCAGAGCAAAATATGAAGTATCGCAACTCACTTTGCTCAGAATAGTCGCAAATTCACAGCAACTGATAAGAAAGCAGCAGATGAACCACATACACACCCTTCCCTTTGTCAACGAACTTACAACTGAAGGCAGGCTCAGCGTACTGGTGCGCATATTAAATGCGCAGTAGCATTTTTACTTACGTTTGACCCACATATCCCCTTGACTCAAATAGCCCCGGTCTACCCTATATAAATTACAAACTGAAATTTGACTAATCATGTACTCTGATGTTCTCATTCTTCGAGTTCCACCCATACCCTTCCAAATCAATAAGCTCATAAGATGGTTTGAAGAACTTAGCAGCAGATATTCACAGTTATTTTTTGCAAGTTAAGATATGCTCACTCTTTCAATATAGTACTTGTAACTTAAAATTCTGATTTATGAGAGAGCATATTTATTGCTGATTTTAACAGTGAAGAGGTTCTGATGTGTCCAACTCTGAAATGAGCTCCGAAGACTTTGCGCGAATCTTCTGACACTAATTTAACACATTGCTCAACTGCCTTAGAGTGGCAAGTGAAACCTTTTATATCCCAATTTGGCACTATTTCGGATTGGATTTGTGATTTAATGTCATTATCACCAATTTTCTGTAATATATGTGGAGTTTTAATCTCACAAGTTTTCAGCAGAAAATTTAACTTTAGCATTTAAGAATGTTCTAATTGATTTCCGTTTAGAAAGTGACTGTCTGTCTTTTAAATTTGCCTATGCACAAACTCTCTAATGTGCTTCCCTTCATCTAATATCATAGCCAGAAGAAAATTTTAGGATGAGAAAACACATAATTGGGCTTAATTACAGGGTCTATTACTTGAAGTAAGTTTTCAGGCAAGTACCGTGAACATCAAATTTGTTCAAAGACATGTTTAGGGCCGTCCATAAAATACTAGCTTTGTTTTATTTTGAACCACGTAGACATCTAAAAACCCTAAG
This sequence comes from Lepisma saccharinum, assembly GCA_022664845.1. Classification (NCBI taxonomy): domain Eukaryota; kingdom Metazoa; phylum Arthropoda; class Insecta; order Zygentoma; family Lepismatidae; genus Lepisma; species Lepisma saccharinum. Next base: position 11,225 of record JAGDQP010040061.1, on the reverse strand, counting down.
ATAAAAGTAACTATACGGCTAAGGGGTTTGCAATAAAACAAAGAAAGTGTTTTATAGGTGGTCCTATACATGTGTTTGAAACAATTGAAAGTTAACGGTACTTGCCTGGAAAGTTAACGGTACTTGCTTGATTCAAGTAATAGAGCCAAGCAGGCACAGCTCAATGGTAGAGTGTGGACTTAGAATTCGGGAGGTCCTGGGTTAAGTCCCAGCGACCTACCTTCCTGACTGAGGTTTTTCCGAGCTTTCCTTAATCACACCATGCATAGGCTGGGATGGTACCTTTTATATTAGGCACTGGCCAATTCATTTCCCCTTTTCCCTCCCCTATCTGAGTCTGAGCCTTAGATACATCAAGGCCATCAATAAAATTAAAATTCCAAGTAAAAGAACCTGACATTGAACCCAATGCATTTTTCCCTCATCCTAAATTTTTTCTTCCGGTTTTCCGGCTATGATATTAGATGAAGGAAAACGCATGAGAGAGTTTGTGCATAGGCAAATTTAAAAGTCACTTTCTAAACTTAAATCAATTAGAACATTCTTAACTGCTAAAGTTAAATTTTCTGCTGAAAACTTGTGAGATTAATACTCCACATATACGAGATCGTATTACAGAAAATCAATGATGATGACATTAAATCACAAATCAAATCCGAAATAGTGCCAAATTGGGATATAAAAGGTTTCACTTGCCACGCTAAGGCAGTTGAGCAATGTGTTAAATTAATGTCAGAAGATTCGCGCAAAGTCTTTGGAGCTCACTTCAGAGTTGGACACATCAGAACCTCTTCACTGTCAAGATCAGCAATAAATATTCTCTCATAAATCAGAATTTTAAGTTACAAGTACTATATTGAAAGAGTGAGAACAACATGTCTTAACTCGTATATAACTGTAAACATCTGCTGTTAACTTCTTCAAACCACCTTATGAGCTTATTGGTTTGGAAGGGTGTGGGTGGAACTCGAAGAATGAGAACATCAGAGTACATAATTAGTTGAATTTTAGCTTGTAATTTATATATGAGGAAAAGAATATAATTTGTAAAGAAGCAATTGTATGATAATTGATTCGGTTGATATGAAATTTCACATTTTGTAGGTAAAAAGTGAGTTTTTTGGTTGAAAAGCACGAACAGTAAACAATGATATAAAAATTGCATTGATACTTATTTGTGTTCATGCCATTAATGTATATTACTTCCAAATCTATAGATACTATTTGGTTCAAACTATGTTTGATATTTTAAAAAAAAAGACGAAAGAAGCTCAATTTTCAAAATTTTCCTAATTTTCAAAAACGATAAGTGACTGTAGGATTTTAACTTTTTTTTTTCTCAGCATCATGGGCCGCTTTTCAGGCACTATAATGCCCCGTAAAAGACAGATATTTTCCTCGAACCACCGTATTCTATAACATAACTCTAATATACTGTTTAGAAGTATTTCATTTTATGATGTCGCAATTTTGGGAGTTGCAATATGAGTTTTCATAACGTTATACCTGAACTACGTTTTATTGTTTTCTTTGAAGACAGGTTATGTATACAATTACCTTTGTATATTATTCGGTTTTGAATATTATTCTAAAATTGGTAGCACTTCCTCACTAAAACTTGCTTGGCTTTACAAGTCGAAATACATTACTGAAAGATAGTTAGTTCCCTTTAAGTCTCTTATCCAAAGAGTCTATACCAAACGCTCCATGAGTAGAATTTAAAATCTGTCCGGGAATCCGGTCATGAAAAGGTGGTAAAACTAGTATGTAACAAGCGGACAAAGGGGGCGCTACTGTAGTGATGGAGAAGAATTGCTACAAAGAAAAACTGAGTGAACTCTGATGAAATTTATGAAGTGGTAGGAGACAGAACTATGTGTGATGAAATCAAAGAAAAAGTGACGGTATCGCTGACGAAAGAAGACTACAAAAGTGCAATAATCGAAGAAGGTAGGATAGAAGGTGATGAAAGGCTTTCCGAAAATTCGTAAGGAGAAAGTGAAATTAAGACCAGTGTTGGATTGTAGGGAGAATATGTTTGAACCGCTGGAAGAGAAGATAAAGAAGGTGGCAGAGGTGTTATGGGGACAACAGGAGAGTGCTAGAGTGAAGAGCTCCGTGGAATTAAAGAGAAGACTGAGAAAAGTAAGGGAGATAAGGGCTAAATAGATCATGTTCAGTGTAGATGTGAAAGCCATGTTTCCGAGCTTAAGAAGAAAGAAGATAGTGAGATTCATAACAGAACATATGAAGGATAGCAGGATTAATGGTTGGAGTGGGAAAGGGTGAAAGAGGCTCAGAGAGCTATGCAGAAGAATAGATATTGTGTCATAGGTGATAAGTTGGTCAGAATTAAGGAGAGACTGAGCATAGGCTGAGTCCAGTGCTGGCGGAGATTGCTATGGATGAATGGGAGAAGAAGGTACGGTTGAAAGGAGGTGACAAGTTAATGCTTTTAGTGGATATGTTGACGATTCTTGGGTATTTGGAAGGGTACACAAGGACAGTAGGAAAAAAATTGTAAAAGAAATTGAAGATAAAGGGAAAGGCATAGAACTTTAGTTGGAAGTGGAAAAGGATAATACAATAGTATTTTAGATGTGAGGATAAGGAAGAAGGAAGGAAAGCTATACACGGAATGGTACCAAAGTTGTGCGTCCTGGAACTACTGCCATGCTAGGAGTGATGTAGATTACTCGACGAAGAGAAACTTTATAAGCAACATGGAAGAAAGAATTAGGCAGGTCAACAGTGAAACCCAAAAAGCCGAGAAAGGCATAAAGTTTTTCATGAGCAGTTAAGGAGAAATGGATATGATAAGACGAGCTTGAAGTACAGAAGGAAAGGAGAGTCAAAGAAACAAGGAAGAGAAGAAAGAGTGGAACAAAAGGTAAATGGAGGAGAAGAGAAGAAACTGTGGTGGGGATAGAGAACATAGGAGATGAAACAGAAGTCATAAAGAGAATGCTGAAGAAGATGGGAGACCCTGCCGGGTAGCCGTGCGGTCTAAGGCGTTAGGCCAACGACTCGACGGTCCCGGGTTCGAGTCCCGGCAGGGGCATGGGTGTGTCTTTTAACTAGAATGTGACGGATAATCGTGACGGACCGAAGTCAACAGTTACTAGACTGGTCCATATAATATAAAGTTTACCAAAGAAGATGGGAGCTATTTCAATGTACAGAAAATGAAGAAAGAAGCTACTAGAGGTGATCAGGGAGAAGAGGAAAAATCGAAGAGAGAAGAGGAGGGAATGATGGAGAAAAAAGAGTAATTTATAGAACCCAGTGCAGTGATTGTGAAATGTGCTATATGGGGGAAACGGAAAAGAGGTTAAGAGAGCGTATAAAACAACTTAAAGATGATGTTAAGTTGGAGAGGGACAGAAATGGTATATACAAACGTATAAGAGACACGGAACATTTAGTGGATATAAGTGAAGTGAAAGTATTGGGACAGGAAGATACAAGGACTGTGAGAAAATGGAAAGAAGCAAGATTTATAGAAGTGGAAGGTGAAAAAGTGAGCAACTGGAACTCGGAACTTAAAATGGCTTAACAGTGGGATAAGTTATTAAGAAGCCTTAATATCTATATATAAATTGTACTTTTTGGTGTAAGACGTAGAAATTTTTTTGTTTATTTTAATGTTCCTTTTATTTTTATTTTTACGTAATTTTTTATATCACTTATAAGATTTCTACAGAACAAGGCTTATTTTGGGATTGTATGCTTTGATGTACGTAAATTATTAATTCACTTTGTGTAGTAGGTACGGGATTGGCTGGCAGAGACCAATCAGGAACCAGATAGCTGTCTCACTAGAAGTTGTGTTGTTTATGTGATTTAGTGTGTCTGATGAAGCCAGTTAGTTAGTTGGTGAAACTGTTACACGTTATTGGTTTTTAAATAAAACGTATTGCTTTCCTCAGCTATTAGTTTATTTTACTTAAGTTATAAATCTTATAATTCTTTGTCATTTATCATGAAGTAAAACAAAATTTACCTGTTTTGTTCTTTAATTTTGATCTTAATAGTGAACAACCAAAGTATTAATGAAACGAGAACATCCTTGAATAGATTGTAAAATGTATTAGATAATAAAATTGTCCTTTCTTGATGAGTATTTAACGAATTTGCTTTTGGATATCAACTTGTACACAAAAATACATGTTCGCATTAGGTTTTTTGTTTTTTTTCAATGGCAACAGAGGAATTTAAGCTTCTAGTGAAATGAATTAAAAACTCTTTGGCGTGATCAACAGAATGACTAGAAGGAATGAGGTACACACGCGACCTCTACGTTACAAATCTTAATTATTCGGGATTGTACACAAAACATGGAACACACACACACACATATATATCTTCATTTATACGAATTATAAATCGAAAAGAAATGCAAGAGAAGGTTAGAATAACGGGAGGTAATAGAAAGCTGATATTCAATTTTCTCGGACACAGAATATAGTTTTTTTAAGTGACGTATCACGTGACGTGTAAAGTTAGCAGAACAGACTCAAAACCATGTTAAAAATAGAAGAAAAATTACTCAACAGCAACTATGAAAATATCTAAAAAATCCGGAAAATGAGATCCAGTTACAGTATGAGACCAGCTCTCTCAGGCATGTAATCAGATTTATTTTTTAGGGTGTTCAGAAATTGGGGGAGGTTCGAAGAGGGTCTGAATGTGAAATTGATAATATGATTACAAAGATACCAGTATTTGGAAGAATCCTCTATACTCTTCCCTGGATACGTCACTCAGCTGCATGAAAACATTGTATGGATTTAGAATATCCAATAGCTACAAAAACCAACTAACAAAACTGATAGTACCAAAACAAAAGTGTTGTCTGAAGCTTCATTATTATCTTTTTAAATGAAGACACTGAACACGAGAATATAGACTCCCAAAGTTAGAAGAACTTAAATTTTCCTTTGAATACAAAATATACTACACTAATTGAAACTGCCAGTCGGGTGGCCAAGCGGCCTGCGGCGATAGGCCATCGGCTCGAAGGTCCCGGGTTCGAGTCCCAGCATGTGTGTGGATTTTAACAGCTAAAGGCGAATCGTGATGGGCCGAAGTCCAAATTTACTAGACTGGTCCATATAAAAATAAAGTTTACCAAAGTTTTTACTAATTGAAACTTTCTAAAGTTAAACTAATAAAAATCAAATGTTCTATTCAAACTATCAGCTTATCCGATAACTAAGGTCGTCTTCTTCACCGTGATTAAAAGAACAATACCAGGAACATTACCGTTAGTCAGGAAAATAGTCTGCATCGGAATCCACAACACCCTGCCACCTGTTAACGAGTTGTTATATCCTCCGCTGAAAGAAGTCACCGTTTTTGGAGGCAAAGAACTGGATGTTCTGGACGTTCGTCGCACGTCATCCTCATTTTGCAGTGTTTTCCCGAAAAGGTGGTTTTGCAGGCTGCGAAAAAGACGTAGTCTGTTGGTGCAAGATCTGGTGAAGCACACCCTTGCGATTAACCAGAGCCAGACGTTTCTCCAATAATGCAGTCCATAGGTGTTCAAGCTGCTGAAGTAGACATCTGCATTGATATTCTAGTTACGTTGTAAGAGCTCAGAATGGATTTCCCACGGATATCCCACCAAACACTCAACATCACTTTGATGGGTTGTGATCCTGTTTTGGCACAGTTCCTGGCGCCCCGTCTTTAGATACCCACTGCCGTTTGCGTGTAATGTTATGGTAGACACGCCACTTTTCATCCTCTGGTTACCATTCTGACCAGCAATGAATCACGTCTTTGACGAGTTAGCAGGGAACTGCAGATGTCAACTTCCTTCTGCTTCTGTTGAGGCGTCAACGTATGAGGTACCTATTTTCCGAGTTTCGACACGTACCCGATGACCTGCAGATGACGATGAGCGGTCGAATGAAGTTCGCTGGCCAGTTCTTCAACAGTTAGCATTGGATTTCCCTCCACCGCTGCTCGCAGGGCATCGTTGTCCAGCTGCACAGGTTTCTCTTCTCGTGGCTTATCGGTGAGGCTGGTCTCCCTAGTCCGAAACCTCTAGAACCATCTCCGGCACTTTCTCACATCCACAGTACCCTGACCATATACGGCACTGATGTTCAGTACCGCAGCGCTGGCTGGATGTCCCTGGTGAAATTCTTACAGTATGATATACCACAGTATGTGGTCCTAGGATACTACCATAATCAAACAAAAGCCACAATTTCAAAACGAGGAGTAGGACGTTCTCGTTCTACACATTGCTGCACAAGCTATGGCACGTGCCGTATACTTCACTATTCACTCGTCAGATGGCGTCATTGCAGTGTTCATCGCACATATGACATTACTTATGGGATACGCTAGTACAATGGAAGCATATTAAATTTACAAACTTTTTTAAAGTGCTTCAGATTTTGTACACCCGCACCCATATTTACGCCAGCGATGATATTTTATACTCTGAAACGCATAAATATATATTTGAAAAATTGATACTTTTATATTTGACTGAAAGAATTGGCAATGATATCATCTATTCTAGTATATTTTCCACATGACTGTGTTGATCTAAAATTACAGAAAGAAACCCCAAAAGATATTTTAATGTTGTTGTGTTGGGTTGCATAACTTCCAAGGATGTAGTTTTCTAAATATCCCCTCCCTTGAGACATTCCTATCTACGCTACTGCTAAAATCAAGTATGTGTGCTACTGGGGTTATAAATCAGAAACAAAAACTCTTTTTACAGACCTGAGTATAACAATTCTCGTGTCGACCGTATCATTGTACTACAAAGATAATAATATGTGAATCTTGCTATACTATGCATAGTTTTCATAATTTCCCGTCCTCCGGACTGCTCATCAGATGGCAGCACAAGTCTTAGATCAAGTGATACCGCCGAGTAATGCCAATGGCGGCAAATTATTAATTTTCGTTGGTTAAAATGTCAATGAAATTTCCGTTATGTTTCATAAAAAATGGTTAATAAATTTAGTATTGTTTATCTTCTATATTTAGGTTTATAGTCTCTTTTTTTTATTCTTTAGAAATAGATTACTCTTTATCTCATCTTTGTCTTCTAAACTTATGTTGTTGTTGTTTTTTTCTTGATTCTATATCCATTTTCGCCTTACGAGGTAAAACAGTTCTTCCAAGACACTTACAATTCTTCTTCTTCTTCTTCGTTCAGTTACGTAGATAAAGAATGATGATTTATTGGTTAGAAACAAGGACATGCGATTTCGCCAAGAACATGAAGCCAAACGTCACTGCCTAGTTCCACCTAATTATCTCACTTATTCCAATCATTAACATTGTTTTCGGCCAGAGGGGGCCAAAGAGCGAGATTTACTGAAAACAGTAGCTATTGGTTGCAAGGCATATGACGTCACTATACGGACCGTGAGCTAGTATACATAAGGGTAAGCATAGAGAATAGTGGATCTAAAAATGATATTGCACCTAATATTTTGTAGGAAATAAGTTCTATTTAATTTTGTTATATCTTTTATGATCGAATGATGAAAATAAACAATGAAACGAAATAAAAATACATTTGAAACTTTCTAAATTGTAGAAAGAAAAATAAATATCTTAACGTTGCTGGTACATGAAAATAAAATTCACACTCGAACGAAATTGAATTTAGAACTGCAATATCAAAATTAGTATTATTTTCATTACAAAAAAAGAGACAGTATAATCCTGATAATATTATTTCCCTTAAAAATAAATATATTTTGAATCCTTTTGGCAATTATTCGTAATCTATTAAGTGCACGAGCAATTATTACAATCAGCGCCCTCTCTAATTCACACTCACACCTAAACATCATTACGTAAAAATTCAAGGAGAGGATTTAATTTAAGCTTTGCTTATTTCATCTCATAGTGGAAAGGGGCATCAGAACACTGCTTACGTAAAATTCTCTTACAAACATACTATAAATTCAAAGATTGAAACAGTAATTTGGGCTACGAAACAACGATAATACATTACAAGTGGAGGCCAGGGCCTTCGTCTATGTTACCATGTAGGCATCCGCCTGTTGATACTGATGGCAAGCCTGGAAAATCTCATTCAAAGTGGCCGGCAGCAGAACTCGAACCTGTGAATCTTGCCACTGCCGTTCTCAAACTTCGGAATATCGCTAGAAAGGTTAGCAGGTTATCGTTTTCGTGTTGGCCATGCTAACTAAGGGTTTCCAGGCATTTCCTCAGTATCACCAGGGGAATGCTTGTATAGCACCTTGGTTAAGACACTAGCCGCTGTCTTCTTTGTTCTGGATGGGTGCTCGCGGTAGCTTCTCAAACTTCTGAGAATAGCTTTACCTGCCTATATGGCCCATGAGTGGAAATCAGGTTAATGAAAACTTACCGAAGATGAAGCCACAAGTAATAAACAGAGAGAGATGAGAGAGAGCGAGAGAGAGAAAGAGAGAGAGAGAGAGAGACATACACTTAGCGGGCCATACTTTCATCAATTTTCTGTTCATTGTTAGAGGATGAAAGAAGATAATAATAATAATTATTATTATTATTATTCCAACTGGAAAACAATGTAATAATTTACTATTTTTAATTTTGACGACTAAACACATGCCTGCTTTACCCAACTCCACTGGCCGGGTGGTCACGATCGATGTCTTTCGATAAGCATTAGGTTTGAGTCCCGCACACACCGCCCATCTGACAGGTTTTGCAGAGTTTCCCTGTGCCCCGGAAGTCCAATGTTACGATGGTACCTTAAATATAGACCCTGGCCGCAACCTTGGTCACCCCTATTTCGGCAGAAATAAAGAACTCAGGAGGTATGTGCCAAAATATGTAGTAATTAACTATCAATTTTAGGTACTGTAAAACTCTTATATAATGGATTTGAGAATCAAAAATAAAAACTTACGTTCCGAAGCGCAGTGAAAAAAAATAGGGATAAGCTCAGGTTCGAGAAGCGACGCAAAAATAAGTCTTGTTTTTGTTTTTTTGTAAAAAAAAAACAAAAAAAAAACAAAGTTTTATTTTCCAATATTTCAATTTTTCGAACATTGCTATAAAAATAAGAACTATTTTTTTTTTATATGTTAGTACTACCCCGCCTCATAAACTCGTTTCAACTACGACATTTTTCTCCATGCCAATTAGGCATTTCTTGGAAAGAATCTCCGTCAGGCTTTAACTTCTTATTTTTTATTGCAATCCTAAAAGTTCATTTTTAATTGCCTTTTGTAGTCATGAGGAAGGGAATGGATGGTGCAATCCTTTGCATTTTTTACTTGAAATATATCTGTTCTTTTACAACTTACAGTACAGACAATTCTCTGTGTGCTTCTTTGTCGAAACAAATAATAAAATATTACCTTGGGTTGTTTCGGAGCCTGTATTTATACGTTAAAACGGCAAAGTTGTCCTTACTCATGTTAAAAAATAACGAGGATCACAAAGAAAATAATACAGTTATTATTTATTCCATTCACAACTACTT
>JAGDQP010040060.1:0-17446 GCA_022664845.1 Lepisma saccharinum | reverse complement strand
TTTGAAGATTAGTTTCGGAGCTACCGGAGCTCAAAGTTACGGCAGCATCTTCACAAATGACGTCATATCTTGACAAGTATTGGCGTATGGAGAGTCGGATTATCAAATCACACTAGAAATAGTAGCCAGTACATCGATTCAAGTTACGCTTATAACTGGCGAATACAGCTTAGATGGGGTTTCTATGCATGCCTTATTTCACAATGAAATTCTTAGGTTACGAAGGCTCTCTATGCGGTATTCCTTCAATCAGAAACATTTCTTAAAAAGATATATTGAGTACCACTTCGAATGCAATTTTTAAGCCGTCACCGCGTATGTCATTATGTGTGGAAATATTACGTCATTTGTGACGATACCACCGTGATTTTGAGCGCATGCATCTCCGAAACTACGCATAATTTTCAATCTCTTCACAGGATTTTTTTTTAATTTTTGATGTAAACAATCACATGCCACATACCATAATGTTCGAGAATGAAACATTCCAACGTCCGTTTTCCATGAATCTTAGGTACCATAATATAGTCTAAAAATGTATGTAGCGGTCAATGCTTTTATGATTATGACTATAGTTCTCTCAGCATCTTTTGAAGCTTAAGCTTCCAATGAATCGTAGCACAGGATGACTGGCAAGTAGTTTCACTCCATCTAAGTTCAGATGATTCCGTTGGTTATCGGACACATTTCCAGCTCAAAGATGCCAAACGAATGTTTACACCCACAATAAGTTATCATTCTTTAGTGTCCTGCCCGCAGGCACATCTGTGCAGTGATGGGAACAAAAGCAGATACTGTTTTATTTTACTTGATACACTTTCTCTTTTTTTTAAAAACTCAAATGCTCAAAGATGTACAATAACAATTAAAATTGGCAACAATGTTCTCACTAGCGAAGAGGTAAAGAAACTAGTGCCATTTCCAAAATTAGGTTCCAGCCGAACACTCTCCCTAGTTTTCATTGAATGGTGGAAACGCTGAAATGAAGTAAAACTTCAAGACTTGCTGAGGCAACTATATAACTTCTACATACATTGTCAGATGTATATTGCGATATTCAGAATAGGGATAAAGGTACCAAGAGCCGGATACTCTCCAGAGATCGGCCATTCTCATGCATAAGCCTGCTTTTCACGTTAATCATTAAGTTTTATTTCCCAAATCATTGAAACAGAACTTACCAAGACGCAACCTTTCTCTTGGAAATTCAAATCGTGGGCTATAAGGTAGTAGATCCGCTTGCTCATCAAACGGCAGCTCTGGGCTAATGAAAGTTGTAGCGCCATCCAGGAATATTTTCACATCATGTTCAGTCAGCAAATGCTATTAAAATCAGATAAATTGTATTGAAAGACGGTAAGTTGTTACTTTTTTAAAATAACTATTCTTAAAATAAAAGTATAAGAAAAAAAGCCAACTTAAGACGTTTCAAAAGTTAAGATAATTCCAATTAGTCATCAAATGAGTTTTGCAGTTCGGTGGCACTGCAGCCGAAGATGTAATATCCAGGATAACCGGATGCTCAAAAAACCGCATGTCTACAGTAAGCATTGATCGGTGGGTGTAAAATGATGATGGTAAGGTAGTGATAGTGATTATGATGTTGATTAGAAGTTAATCTCTTCAAACGTACTAATGTAACAAAAACACTAAGTACAAACGAAATCCTGATTTAGTCAATTGGTGATAAACCATGCCCTGTGTCATGTATATAATACAACATCAGAACAAAAAAAGAAATGCAAAAATATCCATGCATAGGTGGAGTCCATACATGTATCGTTAATGCATCACAACTTCACAAAAATATGAAGAATTACAAGACTTAAAAACTACAAGTCAGAAGCATTCTACATGACACTGCGATATAGGAAAATAATGGTGAGAGTGACGAACAATATATGTGTCGCAACTTCAGAGCAATAAAGGAAAAGCAAACCTGAAACAGCACACACAGGTTAAAAATTAAACAATATATTTGTCATATCCAAAGTCAAACAAATCCTACACTCTCATTTCCACATTCTCCAATCTGACCCAGATACAAGATCAGTATTCCCCACCAAACCTAGATTAGTTTTCCAGCATCCACCTAATCTTAGAAACATCCTTCCTCGTCACCACCCCAAACCGGCGCTCATGCATGCATGTGACACAAATGGAAGCAGGTGTAAGACCTGCTCCATTTTCATCACTTCTCCCACAGTCACTATCAATACTGCTAATGGCCGGTATACCCTAAATCCCAAGGGTACATGCCACACTTCTAATGTTATATACATCCTAACCTGCAAGTTCTGTGATGCCTTTTATGTGAGGGAAACAGGTGGTGGTGCTCTGAATTTTCGTATTAACAACCATCGTCACTTTTGCACTATCAACAAACTCGATATCTCAGTCTCCTTACACACGGAGCCCCCACAACAACAATTTTGATCTATCTTTCCTGGTTGCCATAATCCACATTTTACCCCCTACGACCAGCACCTCAACACGCAATCTGTGGGAGGGCACCTTTATTCATGGTTTAAGCACGAAAATGTATCCTAGACTTAATGTTCAATAACTTTAACCCGTTTTATCTGCATTTTCAACACCTTTCCTTCCACAATCCTATCCCGAACTTACACGCTGTACAGTTGTCAATTGTTCCACGCGCCGTACAGTAGTCAACTGTTCTCCAAACGATGCGCCGGTTGTTACTGTCGTCCTAGTCTTTTGTTCAATCCACGTGTGTGCGTCTAGCAAATCTACGGTATTAATACCGAAATATCGCCAGTACTCTACATATTAGTATTTAAGTGTGTATGTTCGCCTATGCAACAAGAGCTGTAAGAAGTATATCCCTTTCTTCTTATCATAAATTTACCTTAAATTGCCTTTCCGGCTTTCCTTTGTGTTACTGATATTTGTTATATATATATATATGAGCTCCTGCGTAGCCTAGTCGGTAGCGCGCTCGACTTCAGTGCGAGCGGTCCCGGGTTCGATTATGGGAGCTCAAAAATTTCGGTGTTGATCCAGCATCGTGAGGACAATTGGGGAGCTGCTGTGAATAAAAGACAGTGGCGATCACAGTGAGAGCTTCGGCTCTCCTCTCCCAACCCGTCTGGTCAGCGTGGGAGCAGTAGACCAACTCCTCCCTTCGGGGAGAGGCCTCATCCACTAGTGGATTGAATATGGCTGTGATTTATATATATATATATATATATATATATAATATGGTAAAAACGGCGCTTACGTTACATAATATAAAGACAAGAACATCACAAACACAATAGAAAGGCGCCAATGTTTCGCAAAAGCGTTTTAACATGATAAGAGAGAAAATGGACAGAGATGCCTGTTACGAGGCTGGTGCTAACGAATTGCCATGTTGCCAACTAATGGTCCGGTTATGGAGGTGGGAAAATGACTAGATGGGTCGGAGACAACACCAAATGGAGAAGGAAGTGCGGAGGTTACTAGGAGAAGGAAAGAGGCTTCCTAAAGGAATAAGAGGGTAGAGAATGACAGAGGAGGGGGGATAATAATAATAATAATAACGAAGGTGAAGGGGGAAAAGACAAATAAAAATAAATAACAAGTGAAAATGAAGACACAATGGAAAAGACAGAATGGAGAAAGGTAACACCGAAGAAGAAGAAGAGTGAGTTGTAGGGGGTTACATGCATTTGAGGCCGGGTTCATGGTTGGCAGAGAGGATATAGATGTATGTCTGCTCCCGCCTCCTTCTAACTGTGGCAGGTGAGTCAAGATTCAGGATTTTCAGGATGATGACTCGAAAGGTTTCGTCAAAGGTGCAGCCGTGATGTGAAGTGTATTCAGTTATGGGGAGATTCGGAAGTTGTGATTTGGAAGAGTAGCAATGGTTGTTGATGAGGATTGTTAAGGGCGTTTGGGTTTCTACAACGTAGAAGACGAAACATAGGTTACAGTAGGTTATTGAACAAAAAGAAAGAAGTAAAATAAATAAATAATAGAAACACACAAGTCTGTTAAAATAAACTTTAGGTACATTTCAAAATCAAACTAAAAGTTGTCTCTGAATTTCTTTGGTTCTACGTAAAATGCGATTTCCTCATCTTTTTTCCGCGCAGTATACTGGAGCCCACCACTGTGTGCAGTGATTCCATTTAACATTCACTACATTCTTCAGAAAATTATACGGTCGGATACTTTTCAAACAGGCTTTGTATCTTAACCCATTTTAGTTCATTCATTAAAACTTGGAGCGGAATTGACACTTTATGTCACACATATACTATACTAAAATGAAGACAGACAAAATGTAAAAGCATAATGTGTGACATAAAATTAAACAAACTTACCTTTGATCTTGCCATTCTTCTGTTTATGTAAATAACTATTACAATAATAAGCAGAAAGATGATCGTAAGTGAAGTTGCAGTGGCGATTGTTGAGTTCCAGGAATCTGCATCTACAGAAATAACAAAAATAAAGGCAATTGAGGAAGTTCTTGAAATTCTTCGCCAAATTTTTAGTGGATAAAAAACTCGAGAGAAAGAAATTGTAGCTCCTACCTGTATAATTAATGAAATTTCCAAGTTCAAGTTTTGGTTCTCACAGCTCCATTTTCTCATGATTAGGACAGAACGAGTGCTTGAATAGCATTTCTAAGACGACCACATTGACTTTTTCTATCTATCTCTAATTTGAACTTTGCTATTAGAATATACTGACCACTACGAATGATATCAGATTTACCAAGGAGATTAAGATAGCAGCAATCGAATGACCTTCAATCTCCGTGGCCATATTCGTGCTCGACAATCGGTACGAAGGAATAGCGAGAGCAGCCACAGTGTATGAGTCATAAAACTAGACGAAATGCTAGAAATACAAATAAATAACTATTCGTATCATGAGTTAAAACATATGGTAGTAAAATCTTTAATATGAGATATCAATAATAATAGTAATAATAGTTTATTAACGTGCTCAGAACAGCTATAAAGCAAGAATACAGCACTATGTCAGTAAAAATATAAAGATAAACATTGATCAATAAACACTATTCAAGCATGAAAATATATTACAGAGTAAGTGCATTGAGTAGGTGCAATTAGAGAAGAAGTACATCGAAGTGCATATAATACAGTCTGAAAGTACTATATTAAAATAATGTGCAATAATACAAGGGTTCTAATGCAATAATTGTTTAAAAGTATGACCCTTTATTAAATCCAATACACTAAGAACACCGTGACATGTGCAAGATACAGATTCAAATAACATACAAGAGTGTAAATAAATAATAATGATAATAAAGAGATTAAAATATGTTGTGTTGTTAAAATAGTAGATATTTAGATGGTTAAAATGCATGATAGTAACGAGTATTGTACAACGTCATAATTACTTTTAAAAGACAGATAAAAATTAAAAGTAAGAATCAGGCTTTTATTTCGTCAATATATATTTTGAATTAAAATCATATTTCAAGTCGTTAAAATGTGATTTATTCTGTTTAAAATGGCATGGTCTTGTCGACTGTTGTTACGAGATTACTACTTCTAGTGCTATACAAGGGCACTTTGAATGCATTGTTTTTTTAATACATATTCACGGTTGTATTTATTTGATAGTATATTCGCCAAGAACAGTGCACCGTTTTCATTCCTTCGTTTACTTAGGGTCTCAAGATTCCAGTATTTTAACCAATAGTCATAGGTATGTGCTTAGTATGGTAAACACAGCTTGAGACACAGTATCTTGACGAAACATTTTTGAGCTCACTCCAGATTGTTACACAAGGTTTTTGTTATACTATTCCAGGCAATGGAGGCAAATTAAAGTTTTGGGCTAACTAACAGTTTATAAAGATAAACATACCTATATAAGATAAAGATAAAGATAAAGATAAAGATAAGTACCTTTCTTAAAAATATACCATTGCCTAAAAATGAATCCTATAAGTTTTCTAGTACCCTGTACAGCATTATGTATGTGCTTTCGAATCTTAGGTTGCTATCATAGATCACACCCAGATCTCGTATCGTATCAGTTTTATGAACAAGAGAATTTGAAATGATTGTTTACGTAATACTGTATCTTGTTTGTATACGTCATAACTTTGGTTTTCTTACTATCAAATTCCATTAGATTAGATCTGCACCAATATGTGACATTGTCAAGATTTTTTTGCAGTAAGTCATTATCTTTAAAATTATTTACAATCCTGTACAATTTTAAATCGTCTGCGTACATTATACGTTAAAGAACATAATACTAGTTTGGATATCATTTATAAAAATGGAAAATAGCAAAGGGCCTAGTGGTGAGCCCTGAGGTATACCATTCTCTATAGTGGCAACAGTCGAGTAAACTGAACCAATTTTAATCTGGTAGCTTCTTGATGACAGATAACTTTTAAACCACTTGATGTGCAAGGGTGAAAAACCCATATTTGATAATTTTGATATTAACAGAGAATGGTAATATCAACTGAATCAAAAGCCTTGCATATATCTATATAAATAACATCGACTTGAGCCTTTTTTACTTACATTACATTTGATGTAGTCGGTAATATGACAAAGATTTGTTACAATAGATTTCCCTTTCATAAAACCATGTTGAGATTCATTTAAAACTTGTTTCAGGTTAAACTTTAGGTGCTTAAAAATAATTGTCTCAAATATTTTTGCGAAAGAATTACGTAGAGTAATTGGTCTATAGTTATTTGGATCCAAGCGATTACCATTTTTGTGAATTGGTACAATAAAAACATGTTTCCAGATAGAAGGGTATAAACCATTACATAAGGATAAATTAAAAATCCGAACCAGATACGGTGCTAATTCACTAGCACAAGCTTTAACAATATAATTTGGTATGGAATCTAGACCTGGTGTTGACAGTGGCTTAAGTTTACCTATAACATCAGATTCAGAGATTCGAGTGATTCCAATTACATTAGACAATAATATTTATTATCATGATTTCTAGATGTATTTGTGCTATATAGGCCTTGTTGCTGTTCATAGCACATAAATAACCAATAAATTAAATTATTATTATCGGATGATATTAAAATTCAAGTCATTTTTTTTTTTTAGATAGACTAGGAGATTAGGAGATTTATTCAAAGACTCTTCCTTGGAACTGCAAAAATGGCACTTTTTCTAAATTTAAAGCCCATTTTATCTTTAATCACTCTCGTTGTTAAATATTTTGATGTTACAACGGGAAGGGCGTAAGTCATAGTGCTTCATTTTATTTTATCTTTAATGTTATAAGAAATTGTATGATTGAAATATTAAAGTACATTTAACATTATGAATGAGAAATACAGTCTTTCACTTAAATATTGAGTACAAATTTGTTTGTATTATATATATTTCACAGTTTATGAATACAAATACATTTGTTATGTAGAACATAAATTTATTAAATATACAATATAAATGTTAAGTTTGTTCTTTGCATTTCATAAATACAGATACACCACATTTCAATAATTATACAAGGTTATGTGTATACTAATGTGACATTCAGCCTGAGCCATAGTTGCCTAAAGGCCATAAAGAAATTCAACTTTGACAGTGTATGCTGTGATTCATGATGTGGAAGTACCAACATAAACTTTTGGAAGGATAGTAAATCATTGCTTCTGGTGAGTTGATGGGTTGGATTTAGTATATCTCGACACCGAGGAAAAGACATTCTTTTCGATTGAAAGTGAATGAGCTAACTCATAGTAGGTTATGAAACTATGTAATCAAAGTTAAGAACTCCGGCTTTACTGGTTTGGAAAATTGGTTTTTGGGCGGCCATTTTGAATTAAAAATTGCGACTTTTTAAACATTTTCTTCTATTGTCGTGATCTAATCGTGATGGTACAGCTTCATACCAAATTTCTTTTCTCTAGCTTGAACGGTGTAGAAAATGGCCTTCTTGGCAACCATTTTGAATCCAAGATGGCGACGTTTTTAGAATATTGTAATATTTTCCTAAACTACTTTTCGTAACACACCTTTATGCCAAATTTTGTATCTCTAGCTCAAACGGTGCGGAAAATGAATGTTTCGGGTCCGCCATTTTGGATCCAAGATGGCGTCTTTGGAGACATTTTGTAATATTTTCGTAACCTAGTAATGATGATGTACCGTCATACCACATTTCGTTTTCTAGCTCCAGCTACTCAAGCCTTCCCCTTTTAGGTGAGATACTTAGTTCTTGTTTATTTTCAATCTCAAGAAAGAAATACGGGGAAAAGAACTTGTAACCATTAAAGGGACGCAAAAATTGTCTCTATTTTGAAAAATTGAGCTGTTATGTGAACACGTAAAAATAAATGAAGATCATAATTTTTTACGCTCTCTATTTTAAACTCAGAACTAAAGTAATATAAGATTGGTTGTAAATATTCAAGAGTCCATACGTTCATCTGATAGGGAACATAAACAGTTAAACACATATGGGTTCAACAATTCATTTTGGACGTGAGAATGGATGTAGTATTGCAATATTCTATTAGTGCATTTTCTGATTTAAACTAATTTCACAAGCAGTATTAAATGTTAGGAAATAAGGTGGATGCATGATATGGAAGCTTGAAATATTTACAAAATAAAGTACTTTTCCATTTTACTAAATTTATCACAAATTTAAAAAAAATATTCTTTTATTTATGTGTAAGGAACTTACCAACCACAGTGAATGGTTTGGATTCTCTGGTACAGCCGTCAGTGTTACAAGCTTTACAAGTAATTTGCCCAGAAGAAACTGCTGTAATTTCTGTAGGAAGTTCGAAATTCTCAATCTTAATATTCTTCTCAGACTGAAAAGAGAGAGGAATAGTTACACAAATATAGACTATTCAAATAAATAAATTAGAATTAACAAAATTGATATAATCTTTGCTTTGAAAGTAATATGTGTTCAATAGTTACTTTCTATTCCTCATACTAAGCAATAACCAACGATGTTTTTGAATGGATGTAGAATAAGGTCCATAATACTTTGTTCTTCGTGATTCGATATTACATAATAGGCATCTGACAAAGATGTACAAGCTACTCGAGAAGTACAGTCAATCCATACCATGCTGAATATACTGGTTCTTGTCTGATCACCGAAGTCAATATCACGATGATAGCAAAGGAGAGAAGAAATATTCGCATAATAATTACTACTGTACCACTATTATTGTGCAATCACTGATTGGAAATTCTCAAGTTCAGTACATTATTTTTATAGAACTTTTATATAATATTATTATATTTTCTATGAAATTCTGAACTCGTAAAAAAAATTGTATGAAAATTTCTTAATTAAATTTCAACTTTTATTTTTAAATTTGGCAAATACCACTATGACTTTCCTTGTAAGAACGATTAATTTAGAATAAAATACTCGTAGAATAAATAATTTCACTAGTTGGACACTACACCAAACATTTTGTGTACTGATACATGAAAAATCTAATCTGAAGAATTTTGTAATTCTTTATTATCTTTTTAATTTTCATTTTTGTAATATTATTTATTTCATTTTGTAATATTTTTTATTTCATTTTGTAATAAATTAATTTAAATTCTAAAAAAAAATAATAAAAATGTCTAGAAAGTCAATCGATATGGTAGATTTTATTTTACTTGCTGGAAAGAAGAGTCGTTGACCTTGGAGTTTTAATATACAACTTTAACTTTCAAATCTTTGTACGTTAATTTCTTCTTATGTATTTGTAAAGTGAATAGCAATGAAATTTTTTTGTATCTATTCACGTAAATCATGTTATTGTTCAATCTACACGTTGCACAAACAGTTTGTTTCTTGTTAACAAATTTTAATTAATTAACTAACCAGTGTTCGATTTGCCGGGGGGGGGGGGGTTTGTCGGGGATTTTCCCTGCGGCTTGAGGATATCATCCATAGTTGTTGATTCCGAATATCATTCCAAGTAGGGATTAAATCTTTGTATTTCTACACAAATAGGTGACAGGTGAAAACTTACAAGTAACCACTAGTCTTAGAATCACCCCGCTTCGTAATTTATAACTCGAACAAAGTGTCTCCATAGTTCAAGTCCTGTTCCAGTCCGCTCTGTCCATTTTCTCTCCTACCATGTGAAAACACTTTAGCGAAAAGTTTCCGCTTTTCTTTTGTGTTATGAAGTTCGTGTACGCCTGTCTCGGTAATCTACCATGTAAGTACCTTTTTTCCTTCCTTTTTTTCCTAAAGGTAGAGGATGTAATCAAGACTGCGAAGATGATGAAGTGGAGATGGGCCGCTCACATAGCTAGACGAACAGATGGAAGGTGGACGACAAGTGTACTACATTGGATTCCTAGAGAAAAGAAACGACCGAGACGACGTCCAAATGCAAGATGGGTAGATGAAATCAAGCGTTTTTCAGGAGCTACATGGATGAGGATAGCAGCAGACCGAGATATGTGGAAAGAAAAGGGGCAGGCCTTCATCCAGCAGTGGATAGAAAACGGCTGAATATGATGATGATGATATATATTACATATAGGAGAAGGCCGAATAGGCTATATGTGAAATTTGTGTACAGAGGAAAGGAATTGTACTTACGTATTTCTTGACGACGAAGATCACGTGAACAATTTCACAATTAACACTATAGAGTCACTAAATATTTCAGATGGATGCCATTCTCAATAGAAGACAATAAAGATGTTCACTGAACACATCTGCAAGTGGGTAAGTACTGATAGGAGGTGGATTTGGGTAAGGGTTTTTTTGTGTTGATAATTGAGTTGAGTACAATAAATAATAATAATAATTAAAGATGGGAGTCAGTAAAGGAAACCCAATCAAAAAGTGAAATTCAGTATAGGGAACGCAATGAAAGGTGAGTAGGTTGCTGAGTCAATCACCACGAAAAGTGGAAATCAGTACAGGAAATGTTCAGAAAAAAGCGAAAAATATAACCGGGAATATTATGAAGCTGGAATAGAAGAGAAAAGAAACGGAATAGGCTGGAAGGGAATGGGCAGGATTGGAGAGGAAATGTGGATATTGACCTAGGGAGGAAAAAACGTTACTGCTGGTTTAGACCAGGTTTAAGTTTTGTTCGCAAACCCCGAATGAAAGCTCCTTCCCAAGTGGCAGATAGAGTAAGGTGTACGGCTACATGGATATATAATTTGATTTAGATCACATATCGATTTGTTTTAGATCGATAGATCATATATTTGTGTTACTATAATGAGCGAACCTATTGTTTTGTAGATTAGTATTACACCATGTACATAGTTGCCAATAGCCTTTAGTAAAACCTGTACTGTATGTAGTGACTTTTATGGCTAAAACGATAAACACTTTATCAAAATGAATCACACAATAATTTTTACTGTTATTGATTAATGGGAAACTTTGGATTTAAAAGTGACTCAAATATTAGAATTTTCATGCCATCTTTTAATACCTTAAAATACATATTCTTCTTAATGCAGGACCGACCATGCTTCTACGATGCTCTTTAAATTTAAAAGAGAGAAAGGGATAAGTAAATTTCCTTTCTTTAGCAAATTGTAGTTTAAATTTTTAATTTTAATTTTGAATTTCATATTTTAAGGCCTTTAGGCAACTTTGGCTCAGGCCGGATGAATGATGATGGGATGATTGTTGGAATGAAGAAAGTGGGAGAGAATGGGAGGATCCCAAGAAAACCCACGCACACGGTGTTTGTCCAGCACAAAACCCGCATGGCACGAGCAGGGTTTGAACCGACGAACCCAAGCGCCGGAGGTGAGCGTTCTAACCGTTAAGATTCCGCGGCCCATTAAATTTTCAATGAAGTGTTATAATTATAAACTCAGTGCCTATGATCTAGTGTCAAAGATCTTTACCTTCAGATTGGTACTGGGAAGACGATATAGGTTCATAGTTGCTCGCACCGGCTATCCTAGCTGCTATTATTCTTACTTTAGACTAGAATTTTCTCACTACAGCCAAATGCTGGACTGGTACCTCGAATTGTGGCCAAGCCCGTATCTTTTCCCCTTTTTCTCTCACAAACAGCAAGACTCGATAAACAAGGATTTTAGTCTAAATGCTCTCATTCCCACCGGTGCATTGCAGTGTAAAGTTTCAATGAAGATAGATGTATTTATAAATATTATTAAATATGACTTGCTATAGTTTAAGCATTTCATTTGAAGAGAACAGAAAAATTAATTCAAGAGTGCAGGAAAAGAACTTACTTTGTCATTTTTTTTTAGTTAGTTTCTTACACTGACTGGTGTAAGGTTTAGTGTGGTGTAGTTTCAATACTGTGAGTAGAATAAAATAGCGTGAATAGTCTAACAAATAAGTAGCAGAACAGCCTTTATATTTGATGTACAAGGAAAGAAGGTTCTAAAATCTGCCTTTCAGAACGCTCTTCTAAAGGTTTTGCTCAATGGCCAAAGCACATTCTTTTTCCATGGCCTCTTCACTTATTCCAAACTTGTATAAAACTTCAGTTCTGGAATTGTCAATAAATATGACGCATGGGTCTTTAAGTAGACTCTTTGGTTCATTTACTTTTGCAAGTGTTTTAATTTTGTTTTAAGATATCTCACATTTTAAAAACAAATCTAGTCTTTGGAATTATTTACCTGCTATTTGAATTTATTAATATATTTTTTTTCTTTTTCAATCAACTGATCAACTTCTTAAGACGAATTTTGATTTTCTAAATTTGATTTATAAAATCACTTATTCTGCAATTATGTGTTCTAACTTTTGATGGACCAGGATACAATAAACTTTCTTACTTACAAAATATCGTGCATCAAACAACCAGTTAACTATCAAGAAAACTCAGGATATAAACAAGTAATCATATTAGGGAATTCTTCCCCAAATTCAGAGAATCGAATCGGAAATAAAAGTATATAGTAGACGTACTTAAAAAACTAATGGCATAGCTGAGAAAAACACAGTTAAATAATAAAGGTTTTTAACTCGTAATATGTCTTGAGTTAAAAAATAAAGGTAAAATAGGTATCTCCTGTGCGATAAATACGAATTGAGGTAGCGCTCCACATATTCTCGACTTACGGCACGAAATGAGATTGGGTGGTCAGTCCCATGCTCGGCTGCCTTTATCTCTCAAAGTGCCCAGGAATACCAAGGACACTCAGATACTAAATCTGATAGGAGACTGAGTGTACCTCAGAGCGCCAGACATAAGAACATTGTGAGAAAAGACTCGAGTGTCCTGGTCGAGACTCGAACCCGGACCGCCCGATTCGTAGTCAAACGCGTTACCACCTGAGCCACGGTGACCCAAATTAAATAATTTGGCTGTACTATCTGTCTTAAAGATAATCTACGCTTGTTGTTAAGAACTTCAATGACGATTGCAAAGCGTGTAAAAATTTCTGGATAATGAAGCAAAGCCAAGTATTCAGGTACTGATTTTACAGACAGTACCGTAAAAACATGTCTTACAATTTTATTTCTTAAAGCAATAGTGCCAGACTAAAACTTCCTCTATTCATTCTTGCAGAAGCTCTTTTAAAGAAGAGGAATAAACTTACCTTGAGAATAATATTGTTACTTTCCAAACATTGTTCTTCTTGTGTACAATTATTAAATTCCCATATTAGATTCCTGAAAGGACCTCCAGCTGCTCTGCATAGTAACAGAGCGATTTTTCCACGTACGTGGTTCTTGTCAACACCAACAATAGTGACTTTCGGTTTGCCTAAAATCAGTTGCGAGAAAAAATAATACACATACACAAATAAAATTAAATGTTTAGGATTCATTGAACCGTGTAAACAGTGTGTCTACTACGTATTTAGACTGGCTTAATAAAAAGATCTGGCTTATTATGTCAGACTTACTATCAACCTTAGTTAGTCTTCGATGTATATCCCTCTTAAGTCCAGACACTTATTAATACGACTGTACAATTCCTGGATGACCCTGTGGAAATCTTCTTTCGGTATTGTGTTTAGGTGCCTTTTTTAATTTCTAAAATGGGGCCAAAACGGTTTCCCTTTGCGGATAGAGTGGGTGGTTTAGCTCAGTTACTAGTTTCCTATGCCAAGAAACGTTGGACGACATGATGCGTCCTGTTCTTGTCTTTGTTCGGTAGTGAGTAGCATGTAGCACAAATTACGCACAAACCTTTCTTTTCTTCAGATCTTGAGCCACAATCTTATGCACTGTCTCTTTGTGCACACCAAGGTCCATAGCAATCATCCTCAGAGACTGTGCACGGTTTTCATTCAGTTCTTGTCGAAACGTTTCAACATTATCGTCAATTCGACTGCTTGAGGAACGATCCTTCTTGGGATCATCAGCCACTTCTTTGCAAGTATCAACAGAATAGATAATGCTAAATGAAAACGTTGCTACGACTTAAAACTTCCTTGCGATAGGCAGTTTTCTGCATTTCAACAGTCTCTCAAGGGTTTTACCGAGTTTTACACAAAACTTAAACACCTCTGTTCTGTTTTTAAATCAATTATGAGGGTACAAACCACTACACTAATTTAAAAGCTGACATACTATTTACCTTCTTAGTGTTGCCAGTCTAAAACCTTAGTAGACACACTGCACTGTGTATAAGCATTCTTTAAATGTACGATTGAGATTTATTCTGTTCACATATATCTATATTATATGTAATCATGACTGAACCTTGCACTTAATTTTGAGGTTGTTAGGCCATTGGAATAATAATGAATAATCTTGAGCTTATCCGAGAAAGATACTGAATTTCCCTCGTTCAATTAATTCATTGCAACTCTTAAGACCAACATAAAAGTAGTTAAAACATTCTCGTCAATGCAGTAGCCCATTCTTCTGCCAATTGATTACAAAATATATACATGAAAGAAAATATGTAGTATTTGAAGCATCTTTTGAATTAGTGTACGAAAGATCTAAGGTAGTATACAGTGCATTCTAGAAACTATGCCTAAGTATTAATAAGAAACTATGCCAAAGTATTAATAAGTTTGTATATAATTGATAATAATTTTCTTATTATGAGTATATATTTTTAAAAGGTTAATAAATTTGCTTTACGTTACCATGAGCAGATATTATTCTTGACCTGACTCCATTTCCATATCTATTACTGACTTTACAACTAACTTTCATGGAATTAATCTCTTTGAATGTAATACTGGATTCAAAAATACCACTAGATATGTATGTCTCGCTCTGAAAAAAAGTCAATTGGTAAAATGTATATAATTATCGATAATTACATAAAAAATTATTTTCTGAATAGCTCTTCTGTACATAAGGAAAGATCTTTTCCTATTTTTATCCTCTTATTTCTTATCTATATATCTATCTATCTATGGGAAAATTACAATAGTAATTGCAATGATAAGATGGTATAATATGGTGGACGACCTTATCAGAAGAGAGTTAACGAGAAAATAGATCAAATATTTACAAATAGAACTGATGAATGTGATAACATCGTGTTTAAAAATTAACTGGGAAGATATTATCAATAAACTATACGAAACTTAAAACAAATTAAATAAATGTATTCAGAATAAAAATAAAAATAATTAAATAAATAATGTATATTAAAGAATATTTAGAGCATGCGATGCTTACATTCAGAAGTTAAGAGATGAGTTATGATGGGCTTCGGACTTAATTAGGTAGAGAGTTTGGACTGAATAGAAAACTGGAAAAAGACGCTAGCGGAGGATGGAGACAATGAGAAGATGTAAGTAAGTTTTAGGCCAGGATTAATTCTGTATCAGATTCTCCTTGATTCATTTCAACCTACAGCTACCAGAATATAACATTTTCTAGTAGAAAGATCGACTAAATCTATGATTATAAGGCATATGCATCCTTCCTAATTTCAGTTGTATACTGCTCCCCAATCTTCCTCAGTCGAAACATCATATGTCCTCTAAAGTCATACATGCCAAGAGGAAATAAGTGGTTGTATCCTTGTTGGGAATAGGATGTGAATCACAGTGAAATGAAAACATCAGTGTTAGTATTCTTACTCCTAATAGAGACAGTTGAGGTCTTACTAGGGTGAAACAAACACTTCACCTAGATTTATTGTATTTTTGTATGCTAACTACAGGCAAACGTACAGATGCAAACTATGATGTTTCTATGGTTAGGGTCAAGAGAAGCAGAGTTGGAAAGCTAATATTCGTGTGCTGGAAAATGCTGACTTGGATTGATTAAATTAAGTATATGGAGGTGGAAACTTTGTTAAATTTTATTTGATCTATATTATAAGTAATTGTACAGCATTCCCCACCTCAACCCCCTCTGTATCAGCCGACACGTCTAACAATGTAAGTACAAGATTGCTGTAAGGAAAAGGCGATAAAAGCCTGACATTATGAACCTATGTCCCTCAAATTCGGTCTTACACCCTTCTGCTTAAAATTCTGCATTCTTCATGTAATTCATTAAGAAAAGCTACTAAGTGACTTGTACGGGTGAAGTGATAGTGATGGGCAGGGGCCAGAGGGACGGTCCAGGGGGTCCAGACCCCCTCCAAAATTCCGATATCTAGATAAAATTACTATATATTTAGGCGTAATTATATACATTTCATATACATCCCAGAAACTAACTGGTGGACCCCCTACGAAACGAACTTCTGGCTACGCGTCTATCGATGTGAGTGCAAAGACGCACTTTTGTTATTTTTAACAACGAAATTAGCTGGATAACTTCGAGTGGACAAAGATAATTAGACAACACGGAACATATTCAGTTGTTCTAGAAATACGTGCAGGGTGCTCAAAAGGAATCAAAGGTAAGTTCACAGAAGAAATATACATATGAATTTTAAGAGGTACTCTTCAGACGTAACGTTTACCTTATGAACAGTGTAAGACTGTGTACAACGATTTGAGCCTAAGCACTTAGAAGACGACCATGTGAGTTTAGATTCAGGAGTAGCAAATCCTCTGCAATGAAACGTGTAAGTTTTTCCACGTTCAAAATCATTCTCTTCACTAACAATACGAACCGATGGTTTTGCTGAAAAAAAAAACCAGTTACAGAAAAGCTGTTAATTACTAAAACAAATTAAACATGAACGCAAAAGTTTAGCATATTCTACAAGTTATTCTTTGTGTTGGACTGCAAGGAATTTTTACTTTAATTGTGAATGCGTATTAGTTGTTTTTGTTCTACCGTATTGAGACTATCGTTTTATAATTATGATGAAAAGACGCACTCCACGAAACAGGAAACTAATGACGTGCAGGTAGTCCATCATTAATTAAAACTGCTTGGCAAGTCTTTCTATTATTACTAAAATATTAGCAGAAAATAAGTAGAAATGAAGCCTCTGATTAGTTCCTAGTCCTTATTTTATGTACTTAGTATAATTACCAGTATAAGTAAACACGGTAATTCCAAAGATATAACATAAAATGAAGTAACACCTCAAACGAAATGAAAATAATTTTCATGAACAGACAATATTAAAAATAACGATCATAAA
>JAGDQP010040059.1:0-17447 GCA_022664845.1 Lepisma saccharinum | reverse complement strand
AAATCCAGAATTTTTCGAAATGAACACTCGAAGAAAAAAGAGAGATTAAGGCCAGAAACTCCTTCGAGAGGTCTAAACAAGACAAAATGTTGCAGAATTTTATTCAACTCCTAGACCCTAAATCTCGGTTTTGAAATCAAATTTTATACAATTCGTAACTCACTTTTTAGACTACTTTTTGGAATAAAGAATTTAATTTTCGAAGACCGGATTCCACATCTTCAAAGTACATTTCAGGATCTACCCAATGGTTTTAATTCCGCTCTCTAGTTCTTCTAGTTTTTGAAATATGCAGGTTTCCGTATATGTCTACGGGAGTAAAAAAAGCACCCGCCATGTTGGAAGTATGGTCGCCCCGGGCAATATAAAAGCATCAAATTTCTTTCGAAAGTAGTTCTGATATTTTCGTACGCACAGACTACTCGAGTGTGAATTTTTAGTATACTAAAATACTGTTAAGTGCGTATTCAAAAGTTTGAAAAACAAGGCAAAAATTAAGAAGAATGCCACGCTACACGCACTAACGAATGTCTACCAATTGTATGACAAATGCTTATGCCCGCCACTCCACCTGAGTTTTCAGTGTTTTCCTCTGCCTCATGCGGCGAATATTACGCTAGTACCGCTTTGACTTGCGCATTCGCCTCGTAATTCTTCTTGGAAGTGTGCTCTCCAACGGCCGTAATTCCTCCGACAAGTGCATAAGGACAATATATAGCACAACATACAAGTACAGTAATGCAGATAATATGCATGCAGTTTGGTAAATTTATTTTACACAAAATCCTGGATATTGATTATAATACAGTGAGCGTTACTAGTTACGTAATGGGGTGGCACTAGATATATACAACTAAAAACTGCAGTAAATTTATTTTACATTAACAACAAATAATCACACCACATTTCTGGAATGCTTCACTAACTTTCCACATATTCTTCAACTATGCTTGCAACGTTTCTTATAATATAAACAAAGTATATTGTAGGCACAATAATCGTTCTACATATTTTCAATACCAACTTTCCTCGCTATCTTGGAAGAAACAAGCACAAGAGTAAAAAGACATATAAGATGGATCATGAAACATGCCCTTCACCACATAGTCCCTAACACATCATTTTCTCAAAGAACTATAACGGATAAGTGGTCAAATCGTAACTAATATAAAAGTCCAATAATTAAACTTTGATTAAACATTTTATTATTTTCAAGCACATACATTTTTTTTGTCTTAAAACAACCATCATCTTGATCATTGATTGAAAAATATATTTAGCAAGATACGTAAATTGAGTTCTTCAATATATATAAACCACACATAGATAAAGTTATAATGTATATGGATTGTATTTTGTTGAGTGCTAGAAAAATGGAAAATCCTGGGAAATATTTTAATACTGGTGATAATATTTTTTCAGTTAATTCTGCACATGATGATGTTCCTTGTTCTAAACAGCAAATCCTTGCTCTCTGAAGCTCTTATTTGCGTTTGTCCTCTTCCCTTTGCCTGGCGAAACTTTTTTTTTTTCAATTCTTTTCAATCTACTTATAATCCACTTGACACAACACCTGAAATACAGAGGATTTGTAATGTTGAAAATGTTTACAATAACTGTACAGTACATATTGACCACGAATTTCAATACGAAATGTAAACACCACTTAAGTTTAAAGTATTCATACGCTATATCATCTTCATACTCAAGTGAATAAATGTAACAATGGAAATGCAGTACGTCGGAAAAATATATAGCGCAGTTTCAAAGAAATATGCAGCTGTCCTGACTTTCGCCAGGTTCACAAAATGAATATCAAGATGGTACCTCAAGTGAGACTCTGGCCGTTCTCTTCCCAGCCCTTTACTGGAAGAATGACTCCTCCGAGTCACGGGTTTGGGTCATAGTTGCTGCTGTAGCTCACAGAAAGGAGTTTAAAACAATATAAATAGGGCCCTTTGCTAAGAGAGAAACAACACAGCCTCGAATTAACATTTATCAATAAAAAAAGAGTTAGATTTAGGTACAATAAAGTATTTTCATAGACATTTTGCTTGACGGTAACAAATAGAACATACTCAGCAAGTATACGAGTTTTAAATGATATGCCATTTTTATTTACCTCACACAATGTGATATAGATAATAGATTTTAAAAAATCCCGTTTAAGATGGTGGTATTGTGGGAATTAATATTCTTTATTTTATAATAAATCTGGTTTAGGTATCCATAACACGCCGTATAGTATATTTCAACTTATGACTAAAATTCACATTAAGGCAAGAAATAAAAATCCGATGAAATTGTAGAAACTCTGTCTTGAAGTAAGGAAGGAGGATTTATTACTTCTCCTTACTTTTGCCTCTTCATATGCTTTCAAGGTGCATTTTTTTAATATCCAAAAGTCACTTGTACGAAGAAACAGAAATAATCGGACTGCTACTGACACCGAAGTGTTTTGTTTTGTTTTTTCATTTTCGGGGAAGACTATTCTAATATTAAAACAATGGTAAACTTTGTTTTGTATGAGTCATTTTTAGTACCTTTCAACTTCGCCTCTCACAATTAAATAAATGCAATGCTTGTTAAAATTAACAAAAATCCTTGCCCTAGGCGGGATTCCAACCCGCGACTTTGGAGATGCTCAGACCGCACAAGGTCGTCAATTTTAATTTGTTGTGCCACTTGTGAATTGAAATTGAATTTAAATTAGTGTTAACTCATGTAATGTGGGAATTCTAATACGTTAAGTAACTTCTAAGTCTATGCTCTAAGCCAATTTTTAGCAATTCTAAATTATCTTTACTGAACTTAACATTAGTAGGCACAACAGGTAACTATGACGTAAGTCCTCCCCAATCTGAAGCATAACGTCGCTAGGCGAGCACTCTTTCGGGCCAAGGATGAAGAAAGTAGCGGCCAGGACTTTTGTCTAAGTATCATACCGAGCGGGAAGGTGAACCGATGATTGGTTTCCCATGGACTTCTATCAGATGGAGATTATGTCCTAAGGAATTAACTAACAGTAACATGGATTCCAAAGCAGTACGTTTAATCTGTCCCCCGTAGATAGTTCTGAAGTGGTCGGATCGTCATAGGAATGACGTTCCTCGGAGGGATGGGAAAGATAGCTGTCAGAACCTTTGTCCAGCTGTCATTCCTACTTTTGCCTGGTGCAACTCGGGAAAAAATTGAAGTAGCAACTAGATCATGGGCTGGGTTTATATATTGAAATAATTTTTAATTTGTATTGAGAATTACGATTTTTAGTATTGTAAACTAGCACTTTCGACTAATACTCAGTTTTTGATTCGCTGTTTTACATTTGCAAACTATATAACCAGGGATTTATTTTGGAGGAGATGTGGAATTCTCTCCTCGATCTAGAACTTCGCTTCGCTGTCTCTAACACTAGGCACATTAAAAATGAAATAAAATTATGCGATTTCGAATGTACGGTTAACTTTTAATTCGTTGCTTCAAACACGGAGTGATTTAACTCAAAAATACATTATTTCGTAACTCTATTTATGTCAAACGGCGCTCACTTGTTTGTAAGTTAGGGCTTATGTTGTAGTTTATATGTGTCTGTAATGAACCTAGGCCTATTCAATTTGTTACTCCACGAGCATCTAGAGATTATTCGAGGATACAAATTTTGGCCGTGAATCTATAAAAATCATTTTTTAGTTACATCACTTTGTGTTGGGAGCGACGATTTGACATGTTCAACTAATGTGAAAATTTGCAGAGATGTAGTGGGACCAGGGCGCCAACCCGGTACTTTCTGTAGAGGTCAATGGAAACCCTGTATTTTTGTCTTAACTTCTATTTTTTGGCGCATATTTTATTTTACATACAAATTATCTATTATGTAATTTTCTATTCTGTGACAGATTAAATCGGGAGGTCTGGATTTATTTAAGGACTTTTGGCATCTTTGGCCGAGTCCGGAGATGAGTGTGAAGTTTTACACTATATTGGTACCTCGTGTCATTGTCTAATTAAAAACCACAACAATTTCAGGAGTTTCGACAAATTCTAAGTGAAAAGAATAAAATTTAATTCCTGGCTAGGGTTTTGTCCACAAGTACGGTTGATTATTCTTGTAGTAAGAGTGACATTAATGTTATTATTGCTATACTGCAAAGATACACACACGTTGATGTACACGGTATTTTCTATACTATATACCCACCTCCCATGCATTTTGATCCTGGCGCCGTCGCTCCTCATAAGTCAAGAATTGATACAAATCAAAAGCGGGTAACCTAGTAATGACAAGCGTGAAAAACATGATTTAGAACTTAAAATTTGGTCCATATTGCATTGGACAGTAGGCGATCGGACAGACTGCTCTGCTGATATCTTAATTAAATTTCTTTGCTCTGCTGCCAGTTACGAAAGGTACTGTAATATTTACGAAAAGTTGCTTCAACTAATGAATTTTCTGAGCAGTTGTTCAATAAATTGCTACATTATAACGAGAAAATTGATTAGGCCTACATTAAAGGTCAGACATCAACCCAGTTAACATATTACTAAGTTCCCAGTTCCTTAGACAGTCTAAATTAACTATTCACTTACCATTAATATTGCTTCCAACCTTATTTAAAAAATAAGAATTAAAAAGAGAAAGTCGTTATAATTTGGAAAATGACAGCGTTTATAAATTTTGAACCGAAATAAAATCACAAAGTTAGACAACAAATTAGTTGTCTATAAATATCATAGACCTAAAACTTTTATTGTCCTACATAAATATTGTTTATTCTAGTAATACAGTCAGCTAAATATTTCAATAGATTTTGAAAGAAATAAACTACTCACCATTGCTTTCTTTCTTTCTCTTCATTTTTCCAATCGGAAATTATTTGTTCTTGTGCTTGCTGGTAGCCTTTCTTCCAAATCATCAAATAATTTAATCTGTTGCCCTGGAGAATGGGGCGACTTTTTTTTTTAAGATAGGTAGGCCTACTATCACTTCGAATTCTTCAAAAGTCCGTTTCATGTCATATTTCAGCGAGGCAACAACGAGAAAGTTCTTCACGTGACTGAAACATAACAAATCAAAATTTATTAACTCATCTCATAGGTAAAATTAATAAATCTGTCAAAAAAAAGCAAACATATATATAACCAATCGCATCAGATTGTACATCGGGAGTTAATCATTCAAACTTTGCTGGCCTGGTGTTGATCTAATGCTAATTTATAGGAAATATAGTGTGCTTTTATTGAATGTACTAAAAGCTGATGTTATTAGAAAGTCTTTTCTATTAAGAAGAAAAAAATATATACATGGTACAGATGTCCTTTTCCAAAACTACCCACGATTTGCATGTTATAATTTTCGTTCCATTTATTTATGCGTACTGTATGTACTCTTCTCACCTTACAAGAAATATAAGTTCCTAATCTTTCCCTAAAAGCAAATCAAATATTCAAGGAAATGTTGTGCATATACATTGTAAAAACGTGCACTTCTTGTACACTTCTAAAAAGGCATCTTTCTATAAATTCTATACTTTTTCATCTATCACGGCATGAATAAATTTTGTACACATGTTTACTTGAATTTATGGTTTCAATAAGTGCTTTCCATCGTCTACGAAAAAAGACAAAATTTCGCGTTTGCGGGAATAAAACCCGAGCGTTTTTTGTGATAACCTTTTCCTTAACCAATCGAGCAACTGACAACAGTAAATCTGTCGCGTTTCTATATACATTGAAAAAGTTCCTTGCCATAAAAGGAGTGAACGTACAAAAATACAGAAGTGTTCAAAAGTGAAATAACTGAAACTGTATACGAAGTGCACACAAGAACAGAAATCATTTGATTAAAATATATTAGAAGTCTG
This sequence comes from Lepisma saccharinum, assembly GCA_022664845.1. Lineage (NCBI taxonomy): Eukaryota > Metazoa > Arthropoda > Insecta > Zygentoma > Lepismatidae > Lepisma > Lepisma saccharinum. The sequence goes on along the minus strand of JAGDQP010040059.1, from coordinate 11,586 downwards.
TCACAATGCTTAGAATAACTTCAGAAAGAACACAACATAATTTGTGAGAACTAGGAACATGGCTGACTATATTCCAACATCCTCTCCCCCACCCTGTCTGGACCTCAGCACGAGATGCCTAATGATAATAAAAAATCAAATTCAACTCCTTTTCCCCCGCGCACGCACGAAAGTCTCAAATCCTGCCACATAAACTGCATTGATAAAGCGCTCCCTCAATATACACTGTCTCGCACGTATATTTCTCATTCAACATACGAGTTTGTTTCAATGACCTTGATTTAAATATCTGTGATTAAATATCGTTTAATCAGTTGAGAATGCTCCCTCGTTAGCGATTGTGACTGCATGTAAAGAGAGCATAGTTACTACGTCCATTACAGTTGTAGGCAATAAATTGCTAAGCAGATGTGTTTATTAATTGAAATAAAGACAGTCCCGGAATTTTCGTAAATTTACAAATTTGCTGAAGAATTTTTATTTGAGATGATGGTTAACGTTAGCTGAGTGAAATTATACTGTAAGTTTTAACAGCGTTAGTTTTACATAATTTTATACTTCATAGCTGGAAACACTGGACTTTTCAATATTCAATTGTTAACAGAACACTGTCTCGCCGTCAAGTGTCAACAAAGTTGTTTTTGTTTATCAATGAAAAGAAGGACGCCCAAATCATCATATTCAGAATTGTTTTAATTTCTGTGGTGTTCAATGTAGTGTCTCCAGTTTGAGCATATTCATTGTGTCATTTTTATGAGTCTAGATGCCGTTCCTTGGTGACATAGCATATAACAAATGAACTCGAAGTGCAAGGTAAATATTTCTGCATGGAAGAATATTCTTTTTCATTGGCAAGGGTAAACTACCAGCCCCTTATAGTTGGTATTACTATGAAGAAAATTAGAATAAACACTTGTATATTCAGAATTACGTTTGAGATTTTATTATCTACGATTAGACTTCCACAATAGCCTTATTGATATTCCAGGTTTGCTGCCCAGACTTCAGAAATGATCTGTAGAAAAGTTTATAGGGTGACGGCACCAGTTTCCGTCTACTTAACGAAAATCCCGAATTCGATGTAAATCCGCACAAAAGATAATAAAAAGAAAAATATTTGACTCAGTACGAAGTTTGCGCCATGTATTGTATTTGAATTAACGCTGTATCAAATGAAGGAACATATTCGTAACCCGCAAGAAGGATAGAATTGATTACATAGGAAAAATTATTAGTTTCCAGCTACGGGGTTCCACTAACTGAATGCTAATTGCTAGTATCCAGCCACACTTGTGAGACTTACTCAAAACATGTAACACAAATAAAGGAAAATAAAATATAACAAACATTATATGGTGCAGTGTACTTGGTTTTGGGCATAGTTTAATGCTACAGAGTTGAAACTTGCAACATTTGTTCTTTTCCTCACCCCCCTACCTCACGACTTAAGGCGCTACGACCACAAACGCGTTTTACCGGTATTATTTTTTTTTCACTCAACAACTTCTACCGTGAAAATAGCTATGCACATCACGTTTCCACTTGGAATTTTCGCAAACGATCTCTTTTACGTCGTATTTGGCATACAGTACTTCCTAAACCCTGTGCAAAATTAAGTGTCATACGGACTTCTCCTTGGTGATAGAAAAATATAACGTTCAAACTTACTTAGTAGAACAGCGAAAATCCACCATGTTTGGAGTCAGTGTGGTGACTCTTACAGTGGTCTCACATCTCAAACACCTCGTGAGATATTATGATAACAATTTCCATAAAATAATGACCATTGCTTTGGTGGAGGTTAGGAGTTAGGTTCGGTGTTTTTTTTTTACGCACGTAATTTACTGTTAACAAAATAATAATAATTTTAGGTGCTTAGGCATCAAGTTCGGTATTTTTGTACTGCACACGCGATTCTCTGTTAACTAATAAATTAGTGACCATTCGTTAGACGGAGGTTAGGAGTCAGACTCAGTGTTTTTTTCTTATTCCACATGCGATAGGAATCCTAAGAAAAACTCGCAGTAAGCGCATGTATGGAAGGGCCGACTAACATGTTTCTGGTGGGCAATGAATGTTAATTTGGTGGGTATTACGTTATGTCTGTTCTTTTATTTGCACCAACCACTACCGCCAATTAAGAAAAAAGAGCGAATCCTGAACTAAAAGCAGTGTTGCAAACACATTACGTGCTTTCATACCGTCTGCAACTTTGACATCTCTTCAGTTTTAAGTCTTATTGAAATCTAATTCACTAAAATTCACTCCACCAACATAATTTTGCTTCTTACATATGGCAGAAGATTATGATTCTACCTGTACTTTTTTTTCATTTTCTGACCCCAGTTGCATTATGTGTACCAATTATATATCTCAGATAATACAACGTTCTAGGCATTGAAAACCTAAGAATGTTTGTTAATTAAAATAATGGCTGAGCAAAGCACTACAATTTATTTTAAAAAAATATTTTTTTTAAATAGATTGTAGTGCTTTGCTTAGCCATTATTTTATTTTACCTTTGGTATATAAAAGCAAAGCTTTCGTATGGAGAATATCATTGTTAATTAGTGTTAATTAATAAAAAATTTGGTAACTTTCTATGTGATAAAATAAACAAAAAATGCCTCAGCTACAGGATCAATACTAGGGCTAATTTAAGCCGGGTTCTACTCCTCAAAGTTGTTACCCGCACAAGATTCACACAGAAAATCCTTTCCTTCTTCCGAACCATAGCATAGAAAATTCTAGACGGCTGCGAAAAGTCCTTTTTTAATGAGACTCATTCCCTAATCTAGACCCTTTCGGGGGGATGAGTGGTAAGCCTTTTAATCAATGGGTACTGGCTGAGACAGCAAAGTTTCCGAGCCAACGTTAAACTCTAGGTCTCTTTCTTTTATATATTCATCCGATGAAATGCAATGGCAAACAGGCCAGGAAACAGGGCAGAACACCAATCACTATCATCACATAAAGTTGAGAGAATGGTTGAGAATTGAATATCGGTCAACTCACCCCATTCTGCGGTAACTGGTTCCATTCATTGTTAATATTAATTCCAGTTAACAGCCATAAGAGTCGACACCAGTAAACTTTTGTACCAGTAATCCAGCTACGCGATAACTGCCATAATATTCAACAGAAATATTTCAATTTATTTCTACCTCGATTCCTAATGTTTCCTCTCTCAACATTTATCAGTGGCTATCACCCATAAGTTACTCTTAATAGCTTGATCGATACATAACTGCACTTCCTCTTCCTACGAACGATGTAGACAATAAATGTTGAATGTGTGTGTGTTCACCACTGAACAACTGAGCCTCAAAATTTAAAACCGTTAATGACAACGCAGCCTGTTTCTGAATATCGAAAGGGTTTACTAGACAAACATGATTTGTCGATTCATTCAACATAACTCTTATGATGGGCAATGTAAAGCCAAGATCTCCAACAAAAGATGGCAGCACTATCTCCGTATATGTATAATATATTTTTATCGTTGCACGAGATTTCAATGCCGCTCTCACAAGTTCAATAGGAAAGGACGTTCTTAACTATTTCGAGAGTTCTGTCCGTGCCGATTTTAAATTTTCTTTCTTGTTCATTGTTGAAAGAGTTTCATTGTTATAGGTTTGTATATCCATTACAAGAATAAAGCGATTTCAGCAATGAACAAGAAAAAATAATACCGGCACAGATAGAACTGTTGAATTGGTTATGAAGTTTCTTTCCTGAAAATTTTAACTCTTTAGGCTTGAATTTGTAGGAGCAATATTTAAATTCTGTGCAACGATTAAAATAAGTTATATATAACGGAGATAGTGCTGCCATCTTTTGTTGGAGATCTTCACTTTACATTAGCCTAAATGTACTTTTAAAAATCTGATTGCGCCACTTTAATCCTTTGGCAACGGTGATACAACTACTCCGATGATACCATGAAGATGATTCTTATAAACGCTTTCACAATTACATTGCGTATTTTATCGTCTCCGATTAGACTTAGTTTCTTCTGACATAAGTGCCCATCGTGCTAAAAGAAAAATAGATTTATATCGGGTTTCCCACCAGAGATAAGAATCTCCGATACCACAGCGAGCCCGAGTATTATTCACACCAAATTTTTAGTTCCCTTCAAATTCAAATCTCAAAGTTCAAATATTTACCGTAGTTTACTTCTGACAGTAATGTATAACGTGCGAAGAAATTAGATTTTTATATCTTGTTCCAGCAGAGAGATTGGACGTATACGATTTTTTGGATTTTCAAAAATTCATAAAAGAAAACGAAGCATATATCAATCAACCTTCGAGATACTTTGATACCGGTATGTTAACAGTGCACAAAAAATCAGAATATATTCAGTCTCTTCCGGGTGAAGAAAAGTCCTGAGGAACGGAACTGTTCCTATTTCTACACTCATATTTGGCTACCATTTTGAGCAGTTTGATTACGTTTTAGGTTTTTCATGCAGAGGACTAAAATTAACAAGCAGATTTTAAATTCGCTGAGCCATAGTTGCCTAAAGGCCTTAAAATAAATTTAATTCAATTTGAGACAGTACAGTAAACCTACAACAGGATATAATTTAACCATTTGCACTGTACAATACATACCCTCTCTCCCATACCATACGCACGCATCTGTTCCTTTGGCAATCTACTTCAAGACTATAAGAAAGTCATGATGCACTGAAGACTAAAGGAATTCTATTTAGTAGATAGGTAGACTGGCGTAGATAAGTAGTCTTCAAATGATGAAATTATCTCTCACTTCAAACGTGTCGAGAGCTAATGCTGCTCTCATGATGACAGAAAGAAAAAGCGCGTAGATATTTTTGTAAGAAGAATAGAAGGACGTCAAATATAGCTTAAGAATACAAGGAAAAAAACACTGGTTTTTAACGTGTCTAAAAGTCCATGGCACGTTTTCTTAAGCTTTATCTCACTTCCTTCTATTCTTCCTACAACAAACATCTAAGCGTTGTTTTCTGTGACCATGAGAGCAGCATTAGGTCTCGAAACGTTAGAAGTGAGAGATGATTTCCTTTGAAGACTACCGTCATCAGGGGTGAAGTCGATCATTACTAAATGTTGTGTTTTTGCACTCCAACCACAGCGTGGCTACGGGAAACAACGGTAGCATCATTGGTACGAAGAGATTAGGATAGTTGCACGCAACAACAAAATGCTAGGATTGCAAATACAGAGCATTTAGTTTTGATCGACTTCACACCCGATGACGGTACTGATCTACGTCGGTAAGTACTTCAAAACTATTTCAATAACAGCTCCTTAGTCTATACGGAGCGCGAATAGCCTCGTCACCTCCTCCGTAAATAATCAGACCGTGGCAAGAATCACAAGAAATTCCATCTAACTTCCTGTGAAGCTCCCTGAGCTCCAATCTTCTGATTCTGTACCTTACTAACCTTCGGGTAGTCCATACACTTCTAAAAATAGCACAGCTGATCGTGGCTGCTTCAACTGAAACCGACAAAGCCTTTTCTTCTTGCCCTAAAATAGTCTGTCGCAGATCAATGTAAACAGGATTCTGACCAATGCTAGACCCATGTAGGTCCTTCTCGTCAATCTATTATATTCAACATGTTCTGCTGCAAAACCCCTCCTGTTTTTGTTTTTTTTGTTTTTTTTATCCCAGTCTAATTTTTGACCATTCATTGCTCACAAGACTTTCTCGTTGTGACAATTCTCCAACCTTATTTACCTCTGCTGTATCCTCTGTCTCGCGTTCTACTTCAGCGAGACCTCTCATCATTCGGATTATCGTTACTCCTTCAATTCACAATTACGTATCTCTCTGTGCTCCAAAACACTTCATATCACAGCTGTACTTTTTAACAAACCTTCCGTGTTAGTATCCGGAAAATTCTCAATCCTAAATCATTTACCACAGTATAAATGTACGAGCATACTCTGTCCCCCCCCCCAATCATGGACATTGTGTTAACTGTATGTAACTTTCCTGCGCACTTGCTTCTGTTCTTTTCCCTTTCTTCCTTCTTCTCTGATAGCTTTTTTCACTAAATTTTCTTTCGTAAGAAATATCAGTAAAGTTTCCCATTAAATTTCCTTTACTTTCTGTTTTACATATTGTTTTCTACTCGTACTCCATTTTGTTTTATTATTTACCAACTGTTTCTTGATGAGGGAGGGATACAGATAAAATAGACCAAGATCATTTTCGATATTTTCCGCTAATTGAATACTTAAATACCGTAAACACGGGCTACTTAAGTCCTATGTTCCTACTTAAGGCTATGAGCTCGCAATTCAACTACGGACAACAAAAGACGTTCACGTAGTTAGATGTTTTACTGGTATGGGACTATTCCCTAGAACTGGAGCAGTTGTTAATGATGCAGAAGCTCCACCAGAGTGCAGGGCAGCGTGTGTTGTTTCATTTCTCCCAACCATAACTCTCATCTGTGCACAGTGGATGCATGACCTTAGAAATCAGATAAGTGCGTTTCTAATGTATTCGTCCCGAAACTAATTCCCAACTTATCATTTTGTTGTGTTGAGACTATATTATTTTAAAATATTTGTTTTACACAACTTCCGAACTGAACCTATAAAAAACTGGTTACTTGAGCCCAGACTGACTGTGCTTGCATCCAGATTTAACATGGGCTCAAGAGGCGTATAAACAGTTTGTATTGTATAGAAGTTCTTATAAGAAGATTGTATGGTTGTTATGGTGAGGGACGTATCTATGGGTGGGTCCGAACCCCCATAAAATGCAGAATTGTGTGTAGAAAGAATATTATTTTAGGCGTAATGATGTGAATTTTGTATACAGGCAAACACAGTTTAGACCCAACCCACCACCACTAAAAGCGTCGGACTCCCTCCGGAACTAATTGCTGGGTACGTGGCTGGCTATGCTTTAATATTAAATTTCAAGCGTCTTGTAATTTGTTGCTTAAAGTAAGAAAAAAAAAGGTTCATGTGAAACACCACAGAAGAATGTTGATGAATATCCCAATAACTTGTGACGTGACAAAATACTGCACTCGAATGTAAAATGTATTGCGTTTGTCTAAGTGCCAGTTTCTTTCAGTCGTTTCGTTGTCTGCAACATTGTTTAATTTAGTCTTGACGCTTGTTTTGTCAGCTTTTTTGCTACCAGAAAAAAAAGGAACTTTCTTACTGACTTTTGTATCATCACAACTAAAATTTGGCATCTTTTGTACAAGGACAAGTCTATTAATAAAAAACCTAATTCTTACTTGGTACCAGATCATTTTGTTATGGACTGCGAAAGGAACAAAGTACTGGATGAGGGTGACTTAAGCGTAATATATAAATCTTAGACGGACCAGAAAGTTTACATTTCAGCCAATAGCCATTCAGTATCAAATTTTATTTTCACAATTGTAACAAATATCGAAAACTTTGGGCTCAAGTAATCCGTGTTTATGGTACGGTATAAATTTATCGCAAATAATTTTTATTTTCCTTTCAGGGGCACGGGGCCTGAATCTCTATGGATCTCCCACTGTCCTTAAGAAAATTCTTTACAACTTGCGCTACCTACCTTGCTTCTCAGTTTTCTTTTTTTCTACTTAAATTATTTTCCCGCCGAGACGATTTGGGTTCTCTGTAAAAGAGCTTTCGGTGTGGCAGCCACTCTTTTCTGTCTTTGATAAACATATTTTAGACGATTTCTGCTTGTGTTGACGCTTTTGTGCACCTGTCTGTGTGCCCTCAACATTCTTATTTTATCCTTTGTGTATATGAAGTAGAAGAACAGGTAGTAGAAAAGGTAAAATTGAATAAAAAAGACTGAGTACTTCATCTTGAGTACACTCATGTAAATTAATACAAAACTATATTAAAAGTAACTATGCGTTACGATGTAGTTTCTCATCTTTAGTAGTATGACTTGTTGTAATAACTGCCAGGATAAGGAATCTAAGACAGCTCACGTCCACGTCAAAAGCAATAGACAAATTTGTTGCGTGGCCGCAATACTGTTGCGAAACGACTAATGCAGGGTTTCATGTGTTAAAAAGTGAGATGGGTGTAGAGTCGATCAAAATAAAAAAAGTAGGCGGGAAAGATAAACCAATCCGAGACAGCGGAATTAATATATAATGAAGATAAATGGTACCGGTACTGAGATAAGAAAAATAACGCATAAGGCGTTAAGGAAAATTAGAGGCGAAGTAAGGTTAACGTGGACGGTAGAAGAATGTAATAGAATGTTATTCCAGGGCTCTCAAGCCCTGAATGAAGGCTCCTTCTTAAAGACGCTGTGTGGATATGTTTATGGTTGAGATGTATCACGTCAACACGAAAACTTGCATCAAAGACAGTGTTGAGCTGCTGCGCGTGTGCGAGAACTGGGGCATCAGGTTTGTTAATCACGGAAAGGTGACGGTGATTAGTGACACGCAGGTTTAAGGAACCGTCTGTTTCTGCTACGTAGAGTGCAGGGTTGATTGTGCGGGTCAGAGCTGGCCTACAACCCGTTTGTCTATTGTCTTTGATATTGGCGTCCGCCACCTTAGCAGCTTATTTGAACTTGTGAATGTATTTTCATTCTACTACTGAAGATGAGAAACTGCCTCGAAATGTATAGTTGCTTTCGATAAACCATTTCTAGTTTGCTTCTAATTTAAGTTAGGCTGTGTCCAGCGCAGCGAGGGTTTCCTGTCGTTGCTTTAACTTTTTCACTTACAGGTTCGTTTGTTAGAGCAATGATGGATTACGCACGTAACTCCTAGAGGCTATTAAGTTAAAGGAAAGACAGATAGCCATCGTTTAGGAAGACATTTGCGTTTTGTTAAACAAATTTGGGTGTTTAAGTTTTGGTTTATTTATAGTATATGGAAATTAGGGTTGTAGAAGGAAAAAAAATTACAAAAAAGCTATTTTTTTCGGGAAAGTGTTAAGGGGACCTCCCGCAAAAGATCCCTCTTGGAGAACACACCTAAAATCCCTTAAACGTTCGCCATCTTGGAATTTTCAAAACAAATGAATTTCTTGCGATTATTTTGTCCGTTGAAAACGGAAAACAATACTACAAATTTAGATTCTTGTAGAAAGTGTTAAGGGACCTTCGTGACCTACCACAGAAAGATCACCGAAAATTCCCCTTGGGGTATGTTTCAAAGATCCCTTAATCATCCACCATCTTGGAATTTTCAAAACAAATGTGTTTCTTCAGAATATTTTGTCGGTTGAATAAGAAAAATAATACTAGAAAGCTAATTTCTGCAGAAAAGTGTTAAGGAGAGTGACCTACCACAGAGAGAAACGTGCCAAAAATCTCTCAATGCGCTATCTTGAATTTTTAAACTGAATTTATTTCTTTTGTGTAATAGATCAATTGAAGGAGAAAGCAAATACTACAATCCTGATTTCTTTTTGAAACTGCTTGACCTCCCACAGAGAAATCCCTTGAAGTTTCCTTTGGGAAACATGTCTAAAATCCCTGAAACATCCGCCACCTTTGATTGTTCAAATAAATGTATTTCTTTGAAATGAGATGTCAGTTGTAGAAAGAAACAGATATTTGAATCATTTTTTCTTTGGGATGTGCTAAGGGGACATACCACAGAAAAATGCCATTAAAATCTACCTGAGATCCCTGAACGTCCACCATCTGAAGTTTTTGGAAACAAATTTGTTTCCTTTAAACGGTTTGTCGTACGTTCATGTTGTTTGTATCAGTCTACTACGTTGATACCAGAAAATATTCTGAAAGTACAACACGAGGGTTACACCTAAAAAAAAGACTTTTTTTTGTATATAATTTTCTCAAATTCGAAACAAAATTCTGAGTACTTATATTCATCTAAAAATAAAAAATAAAATAGAGCGTTAAGTTGTTATTCTTAATTCAAATTACGGGTTTTGAGGATCCAGATGAAAGTCACAGGCACTGCTCAATGGGTAAGTTGTCATACAGCAGCATCCGATCGTTTAAAGTAAGAATAACAATTTGGGGCAAGAATAAGAGTAAGAATTTGAGGGGAGAATAATAACTTAACGATCTATCTTTTTATTTATAGATGAATACAGTTGTCCAGAACTTTTTGTAATTTGCAAAAATTATATTAAAAAAGTTCTAATTTGCAAAAATTATATACAAATTATATTTACTGGTATTAACTTAGTAGATTGCTACAAACCACATGACCGTACGACAAATCGTTAAGGAGGAATAAATTTGTTTCGCAAAACCCAAAATGCTGGACGTTACGGGGTTTTCATGCAGAGTTAGGAAATTTTTTGTGGTAGGTCAGGTAGGTCCCCTTAGCACTTCCCAGAAGAAACTAGGCTTCAAATATTTGTTTCCTTCTACAACTGGCAGACTATTTCAAAGAAATAAATGTATTTGAACAATCAAAGGTGGCGGATGTTTCAGGGATTTTAGAAATTTCCATGTTCCCGAAAATGAATTTCAGCGGATTTTTCTGTGGTAGGCCACGGAGGTCCCTTTAATACTTTCCAGAAGAAATTAGCTTTGTAGTATTTTTTCCTTCTACACGCTAGATACGGGTTAATTAGCCTGAACTAATGTAGTGAAGCGGTCTTACTATTCTGAACGATGTGTTCTAATCCACATCAGACCAATTTTCCTCCTTGGAAGATATTTCTGGATAAACTGAAGACTTTCAAATCCATATCCAAGAATATATAAAAATTCAGATGGTGCCCAATTTCCGAAAATTATTCTGATACTAAGATAAAGAAAAGCAAAATAAATCCAAATCTACTGTCATTCATTTTATTTTTAACAAATTAGATTAGTATTGGGCAACGCATGTTTCCTTTCCGCCAGCAGCTTCTAACCTAACGTTTGATATCAAGGAAGTTAGAACTCAGTACATACGGAACAGTTATTATCCGAACAAAAACACCAGAGGTGCAAAAAGTGGAGCCAAGTTCTTTAGCCCTAAAAAGGTGAAATGGGAGGCGGATGAGCCAAGTTCCTTGGTGACAGCATGTAACAGGAACAAAGGAACTTGGCGCGAGCTGGCAACAGCCTTAGGGTTGGTGGCGGTGGACGTAGTGGGTTTTAGGATCCCCACCACCCTTATAGCTTGAGGATCATGAACCTTGCCACCTCGCGCCAACTTGCTTTGTTTCAGGTTGTGGACCCCTGAAATTGCACATTTTAGGCTAACTGACTCACTCACTCATCATATTGTTTAGGGTGTTTGGAGTAAGCTAGAAACATGAAATTTGGTATGAAGGTGGAGGATGATAAGTAGATAAAGGAAAAATTCCGACATTTTGAAAAGGTCGCCATCTTGGATTCAAAATGGCCGCCAAACCTAAAATTTCAAAGAATACACAGCCTAAACGACTAAAGCTAGAACAGTGAAATTTGGTATGAAACTACATCATTGATAGCAAATTAAGAAAACTTTTTAAAAAATTGAAAAAGTCGCCATTTTGGATTCAAAATGGCCGCCAAACCTAAACTTTTAAAGAATACACAGCCTAAACGGCTGCCGCTAGAATAATGAAATTTAGTTTGACAGTACAACATTATTTGTAGATTATGAAAATATTACAAAATATCTCTAAAGACGCCATCTTGGAT
>JAGDQP010040058.1:6622-17448 GCA_022664845.1 Lepisma saccharinum | reverse complement strand
TCGGTAACTATTCGAATCTAACGATGATAAACTCATATATATTCGTTAGAGTAAAAAATATTTCCATTTACAGTAACTTATTCACATCTAACGTTAATGCTTAATTGGGTAAAGTTCATTTCGTGCTTACAAATTTGTTCATATATATATAGTTACAAGTGAAGATCTAAAGGGGTTAAAGGGCTGTTGCTACCTTTGATTACCAAAATTTACACTGGATAAAACGAGACTTCATCCACGTTTACACTAGATAAAATGGCACATATACCCTTTAGCCCAATCCTGGATCTGCGTATATATATCCATCAATGACACCGATACTTGCCCCCCCCAAACGAAATTTTGTGGTTGCGCCACTGGGTTCGATCTCAACAGTCGACCATTGAAACAGAGGTTTTCCCAGGGTCACACCAGACAAATGCCGGAATGGCACTTTCAACATAGGCCCTGGCCAACACCTTCCCGAATCCTTTCCCTTCCCCTATCCTGGACTGAGCTCCAGATGCCTAAAGACCATAAATAAAATTAAAATAAAATTCAGTAAAATGAGCTTAGCAAGAGAGTTAGCCAGTGATTCTGCCAGACCCCCCCAATGGAGATATAGTCCCTCCGAATCGTCGAGCACTCCCCCGTCACAAATTTAAAGCTTTTACTGTTGAAAATCGATAGAACCCACTGTAAAAATCTACTTCCATCCTCTTTGTCTTTAACTGCTCCCCAAACTAAAAAATTCTAGCAGAATCTCTTTCCATATAAAATAAATTAAAACTGGCATAATCTCTATTTTTTACACTATTTTTTCTTCGGTTTCCTGATCACTTTATCGGAATGATTAAGTTTCTTTTATGATTTTTTTTTAATTTTAACCTTTATTACAACATTTCTGAGACATGTTCTTTGTCCAGGACATCGAACTTTTAAAAACGAACTTGATATGTTAATGTTGAATGTCATTTTTTTATATATATATTTTAATGCCATTTGCTATGATTTAATATTTGTTTGCACTCAAGTGTCAACATCTATTTGAAGCAAATAGGCACTTCTCATACTTTTTTGTGTACGTTTCAGAAAGGGTACATGTTATCCCCCCCCCCCGGCAACTGCAGAAGTTTTCGAGTACCAACAAATAAATAACAAATGCAAAATTAAAGAAACTGTTATTTTTTACACTACAATCAAATTTTATAATATATGCTGTCCATATAGAAGGTATTTAAGAAAGCTATCGCCCTGAGCCTTAGATACCTGAAGGTCTGAGATGTTACACGGCATCATCACAAATACTTTTACAGTAGAGGGTGAAGAGTAACATTAGTTAAGTTAGACAAGCCCACTGTATAATTAATTTAATAATTTCGATTTTCAATTATCAGTTCGTGGTAGAAGTAGCGGTGCAAGGTGGGGGGTGGGGTGAGAGATGCCACCTAGTATCGAAGGGGACCTACAGGGCATAGTGGGACGAAATCGAAAAAACTGGGACACAATCTCAGAATTCAACGTTAAAAAATAAATTTGAAAACCATCTTCTGTTTTTGTTAAATGTCCAATACACACGAACCTACGGTTGGAAACCTGAAACTTGTGAACTAACAAAGTTACCCTTTTTACAACATTTTCAGAATGCGATTATGTACATTTTTTGTCTGCATTTGCCATTGAAGCAAATAATTTGTTACATGAAATATGGTGAGTCTTCAGTTCGGCTACAGTGTAATCTTAACTTTAATATAATTGAAAGCTGTATCCTAACCTTTTTGTAATGTATATACATCGAAATACTAATGTAAAATTTTTGATGATTTTCCCAAATTCATGGAGACGCACAAAAAAACCAAGCAAGGCCAAGCTCTGAGTTTTCGTTAATATAAAGTTTAGGATAAAGACATTCAGGGCATCCAACATTTAGCTGCCACTAGCTGCAACCTTCTACGAACAAAATCCCCAAAAGTGAGAAAAGGCGTTGCACGCGTAAATACTTGGCGATGATGGGTAAAGAATTCGCACCGTTTCTGAAAGAAAGATAGCGGAGGAGTGTAGGACTGGTTAACAGTAGTAACGAAGCAATGGAATGGGTTGGAGTGCGAGCTGGTGTGCAAGAGTGATGGATTAAATTTATCAGAGAGATGAGGTGGGAGCGGGCCCCACTCTCTGGCTTTTAAGGTGAAAGATCATATCATTTCTTCTACGAGTTCTTACTTCCAAAACGAGATATAAATCTTTCAGAAATGATGATCCCCCCTCCCCTCCTGTTTAGTCCTGAACTCTTCTGAACAAACTGGAAAATTTTCTTCAATTTATTCATTCGTAACGTGTCATTGAGATATTGGCATTATTGACTTCATTTTATCTATCACCTTCGAACACATTATTCAGATTTTGCGATTCCAAAAGTGTTCAAATTCATTCAAATTTCGTAAGGAAGAACAGAAAGACAATTAACTGCAATAGTTGTATTTAATTTTGTTTTTCACAATATTATTTTTGAAAAGTAAAATATTGGTAAACTACTCCAAAGAGAATTGAATACTACATTGAGAAGTAACTTGCATTCATGAAAAGCTAAACCACTTTGTTGGATTTGAAGAAGTTTCTTACCTCGAGACTAGATATCTCTGAGGTCAATAGCTCATTTTCTTGAAAACCCTGATAAATGCAGGCTTATGATTAGTTAGCACTGCCATATTTGAGTTAACAGGAAATATTTAATCAATCGCAGAGCTTCAGTTCACCAGGATCTTAAAAAGAACTAAGCTATTGAGTTTAGAGGCATCTAGCGGCAAAGAAATAAACTTCTTTCAATCTAGAAAGAAATGCGTAGATATTTACGAATCAAGGCTATTTGTCTGTACGGTTCTCTGAACTACTACCTTCTCCAATTATTTTTAAGATATTCATACCTGCAAATTTGCCCTATCGTTTAGAACTTAGAAGTATATGGCAAGTGTTTGTGTCCATCTCCTAACATTTATGGAGCATGAACAAGAACCTGTTTGTGAATGTATGCCTGGAAAGATCATTGCTAGTCTCTGTGTTTTTCACATACCCATAGTTTATTAATTCGACTTTTTTGTTACGTTTGTTTTGGGCTACTTTGAAGTACGTTTCTTGTGTTTTATTAATAGTGTTGATAATTATTGGTATACAATGTTTAGAAATTACATTTTCTTTAAAAGCAAGCAAGCTAGTCTTGATATATCATCAACAGTAGTGATGCCCAACCTATGGCCCGCGGGTCATAAACGGTCCACAGGTTTTTACCTTTCCCCGCCCGCTATATATGTTCCATTTGTTACCATAAATATGTCGCAAGAAGGTTTAATTTTATTTCTCTTTCATAATTTATACATAAAATTAACTTTACTCAACGGAGAAAAGACAGAATGCAACCCATACTAACAACATAAAATTATGTTAAAAATTGTAACAGAAAGCTATTTTAATTCTTCGATTCTGGCCTCTTGCTATACAAACATTATTTCTCTGTATGTGTAAAGGATATACTTACGTTTGCGATATTAGCGTATAAAGCTGCAATTAAACGACGCCTATGACCCGGGAAGATCGTGCTAAATTTTAATGTCGCTTATGTGCAAATAAGGTTGGGCATCACTGATCAACAGCATGTGTTTGTACCTGGGGAACCCTCATTAGCCCATTCAATTTACCTCACAATAGTCGAACTTACGAAGAAATCTCATGTGATTTAAACAACCCGTTAAAAAGTTTCTTTTTAGCTCTTTCGTCAAGATGAAATATGCTATTATATCCCATATACTATGTAAATGTGAAGCAGATAGCACACATTTAATTCTTTGACAAGATCCAACTAACATTTCGTCAGCGTTCAGCCAGTATTAATTTCGCCGTGTTTGGGGTTTTCGTTCCAATGCGCGGCCTGTTGCCGACACAAATGAGTAATCGCTCGGTAAGGTAAATCAGTAGAGCACCTCGATGGTAGTCGGTGATGCAGTAACTATGCCACCTCAGGACTCTTACTTGTGCACTTGGCTGTTATCGGATGGTTGAAAAGCATGACTCCACAGTCTCAATATTCAATATCATGCATAGATTATAGCGAGTGAATGAGAAGTTCTCCGCTGGCTAGTTAATCCCACGCGATCCTCTCAGTTTCCCGCGGAGCACGGTATAACAGGGAAATAGGATATTGCTGTCAATAGTACCAGTCTGCGCTCACGATTGTGTTCGAGAAAGGGCTTCCATCAAGTTCACTTGTCTCGGGCCCCAGCTTGCCTTAGCAGCCACTACGTGGTAGTCAAGTATAACGTATCAAAACACCGTTTGAGTAGACCTACGGTTGGATGGTAAAAGGGAATCAGTGAGAAAAAGACATTTTGAAAAACAAGCATGTAAACATTTGAAAGTACTTTCTATTGTACACTTGATGGAACAAACAAAACTTTGTGTTTTTGTTACAAACAGTTTTCATCATGTACTACAAGAAGTTTGTTCAGAATGAAATTATCATTTTTTTTTCAGTAATTACCTTTTTTCATTTGAGCTATCCTAAAACCACAAAATGACATCAAAGGCAAGGGATTTGGTATATATAAAGTCCTTTGCCACCCAAGTAACATATGAAAAGTCCCCCAAAATCAAAGTTGTGCTACGGTCGCCATCTTGTAAAATGGCAGCTAAAATTAAACAATTTAACATTTTAACAATTTACGCGGAAACTAAGCGTCACATCGAAAAAAAAAGGTCAAATGATGTTTGCTCAGCATAAAATTATGAACTTTTTGTAATTAGTTTTTGTCATTTGATCAATCCCATTTCTTCACAGTAATGCTCTGTTGAAGTTTCTAAATGCAATATGTTCTGTTCAGAAACAGTACTTATGTACACAATCTTTCCGTATATGTTTTTAAACAAATTAGACTTTAAGCGAGGGTTACTTGTAATTTTATGATCTCTAATCCTTAGTGCCTACATTTTGTGTACTCATGTTAGCATTTATGTTATTTCTTCACAGAAAAAAATATGTAATCAGTTTACGAGCAATTTATGTTGTTAGCATTAATTTCTACAATTATTGTTTTAAAAATGCTAAATGAGGTTAGAATATTATAACTAACAGTTTAGCTTTTGTGCCATTTTACGGCGTCTAGTCAATGGAAAAAAAAGGCCTTAACAACAAAAATGTGTAATTTTATGTTGAACAAACTAATTTAAACCATTTTTGAAGTGTTGCATAGCTTCCGCGAAAAGTAAAAAAAAAAAATGGCCGTCATTTTCCAAAATGGCGCCCGTAACACAACTTTTATTTTTCGAGACTTTTCATATATTACTTTGGTGGTGAAGTATATATGTAAACCAAACCCATGCTATTAAGAATTTTTTGAACCGATATAAGCATTTTGGCTTCTAAAAAAAATTCTTTTCGTTTGATTTCATTCTGTGTCTTTAGGATTGGTCAAATGAAAAGAAAAGGTACTTACGAGAAAGACTGATAATGTCATGCTGAATAAAACTTCATTTGAATTATTTTTCGATGTGATGTTTAGTTTCCGCGAAAATAAAAGAAAACAACTGAATTTTGGGCGCCATTTTCAAAGATGGTGGCCGTAGAACAAGTTTGAGTTTTGGGGTCTTTTAGTATGCTATTTGGGTGGCTAAATACTATATGTATACCAATTATTTTAATTTTTTCTTTTTTAAATTTAATTTTCGAAATTATTGCATTAAATGAAACTAACACTTTTAATTTGAAGTTTATTATAGAAATGCAATTAGATAAGCACAGGTTAACTGATGTCTTAAAATAAATAAATAGATAAATATAATTGCTATTATAAGTAATAAACTGTTCTATTATAGTATATATATTCTATTATAGTAATAAACTGTTCGTAATAGCAATCTGCATCATTAATTACATTTACTGTTTTCATTTTCTCTCGTCACGTCAGTTGAAAAACCGGTTCTGCATAGTAGTAGGTCCTAGTTCTAACAATCATTTGACTTATCCTTCTTTCTTACAAAGAAAATTATCCATTGATTTTACTCTGATAACTGTTCAAGAATGAAGACCGACGTGGTCTCCTAGCCAATACAGAGCAATAAAATGGGAAATTATCATAGCCCTAATGCTTCTACAAAACATTTCAAATATTTTATTTATGAACATTTCACTAAATCAATTATAACAACAAAATTCCGTGAAATCGATCCCACTGGAAATCGGACCCGGCTCCGATCGCATCGAAATCGAAATTATTAATTATTAAGATAAGCAGAAATTCAACAAAGTTGAAATAGTTTTATATTAATGCAGTATTTGTAATACCCTGCATGCTAATGCTTTTATCTCCTCAAAATTTCATTCAGATTGTACTTTAATAACCAGCCTTCATGATCCAGTGGTTACGGACATAGACTTGGAAAAAGTACTGAGGAGACAAGTCGGTACGAGTCCTGCTGCCAGTTATTTGACTGAGGCTTTCCAGGGGTTTACCTTGCAAATGCCGTGATTACACCTAACCCTGAAGAGTACTTGCCAGGACTGAAACGAGTCACCAGGCTTATGCTTGGGGCCCAATCTAGTCCGATGAACTGATTTTGACCCGGAGAGCGAAGCAGAGATTTAATTTTTTCCGCTGTTTTATACATTGTTGTGTCTGAACATTCATTCTTTCAGAGGAGACAGAAAGCTGGGGTGTTACTCCCCCAATCACGAAAAATACGACGCCGAGAAGTACCTAAGAATTATAATAAAGTTTTGAAATAGTCTCATATCCCCGGAAAGAACAAAAATTCCGCCGGAGGTGAGCAAATATCCCTATTCTAAAAAAAATGTGTTTGAAGTGTTAAATAGCATATAAGCATTACAATCTTTAAAAATTCTCCAAAATGAAGTTTCTATGCATAAGCTCACTTCTCAAGGTATCTCGCAAATTGCAATATTGATTGATTCATCATTCCATAGGAACAAGGCCGTCACCGAATTAATTGGGTCAAAATTCGATCAATAGGTCGCCTAGTTGTAAGTCTGATGATTTTGGGTCGTAAAGATCGGGTCTCGAGTCATTCGGGTCAACTTTAGAACCGAGTCATTCGTGTTAGCTTTGTGACCGGGTCAGCTTTTGGACCTGGTCATCCATGTCCGGGATAGGAAGGGTCACCTAGTCACTAAAGGTGACCTATTTTCAGGCTTAAGGCGCAGCTGCTTGTGTAATCCATAAAACGGGTATGTTGGTGCATTATATAAACATAGCCCCACTTCGTCCTTGAAAGCAAAAGTAACAAGATGCTCTACCTAATCCCTTTTGTGTTCATGTGTATAATTCTACACTAATATGTTAAGCGAGTAGATATTAAATCATTAACAAATATCAACCGAGCAGCCGTGGTGACAGAACGTTGGCTTAGTATTCGGGAGGTAGTGGGTTCAATGCCAGCGTGACCATCCTGACTGAGGTCTTCCCAGGTTTTTTCCTCAGTCAAACCAGGCAAATGTGAGTAGGCCTATGGTATCGGTAGCATAGGCCCAGGCCAACACCTTCCCGAATCCTTTCCCCTCCTCTATTCCGGCCTGTGTCTTAGATGCCTCAAGGCCATAAAAAAGAAATGTCACTAATCGACATATTTTACTATCTTACGTAAGCATTACCCTGATCCCCTCCCATTGTTAGCAAAAATAAGCAAAACTTCAACTTCCTCCCACCTTGACAAAATACATAAAACGACCCCAAAGCTATTTAAATTTTTATGTCACTTATCTGTTATATCCTGTCGTCTTTCTGCCAGGTGGATATGTACTATGATGGAATGGCACCTGTTGGTAACTTCTTCTGTAAAGGCAATCCCAAAAGTTCATTTTTAGATCTCTTTCATAATCTTCTGGAAGGAAATGAGTCGAAGAAACTCTCGCATTCCTTACGTTTATTTTGTCCTTTTGTTTATATCTTGCAATCTATTCGTTTTGAATCTGCTTATCTTTAGGAAAGGTATGATATGCAACTTCTGAGTTATTTCTACCAGTGTTTTTGCACTGATCAACTGCATAGTTATTATGATTACTACTCATTGTTTACAAAGGCAATTTAACACACACACACACAACTTTACATACGCTATACACACACAAATGCACACCTATAAATATACTAACTTATATTACATATATCACTTGTAAAAATTGTTGAAAGAAAATACTGAGCTTTGAGAACCACTACACAGCACGCACCTATTTCAAAGGAACCCGCGCGTCTGTGGCATGACGTCACAGAATCGTCGTCTGCTGCGCGGGAAACATGAGCAGCCTACCTGTTAAAAATGTCTATAAGTGATTTTATAGTCTTTCAAAAAACTCATACAGACATTCGACATCTTGTGTTTAATTATCGTTGAATGATTTCTTAGATTCAAACGTAATGAATGAAAAATTTACAATCCTTGAACATAATTTCGATTGTAATTTATTAAGGTGTCACGATTCATGTCATTAATTGTCGAGATGTTACCACATTTTCGGTCATGCTGCTCAACATTTGGATGCGTATAGCTCCAAAGGTACACATATTTTTGTGTTTCTTCAGAGAAATCTTCCTTTTGTTTCCATTAAACAATTCGTACTTCTAATTAAGCCCATCAATCTTAAACACCCTGCAGAAAATAGTGCCATCTCTTGTTGAAAGGTTAAAATAAATATTGAGAATAAGGTAGGTGGAGAAAGATCCTTAGGATGAAAATCTCTTGTTGAATTAAATGTAATCAAAATACCGAGATATTCGCGGTGATGCACGTTCTTAAAGATAAAGAAAGAAGAGAGCAAACATTTTGTTCTTTCCTGGAGACCTTTTTTAAAAAAACAAATTATCTGTAATGTCACAAAATAACACGAAAACAAACATTTAGACTGAACTAATGTTAGAAATGCATAAATTTACTTATGCTGCTAATTTACTAGAAAAAATTCAAGTAACGCAAATATACCCAAGTTAATGAGACTTCAAAAATTGCTGTTTGATGGGTTGCATATGATGCAGACGATCTGAAAATCAGCTAATCTAATTCATAAGCTTCGTTTCAATGAAAATTTAAATAATATTAATGTCAATAATATATGTTAATATATATGTTGGTTTAACGGATTTTATTAATTAATATTCAATGTGTCAGAAAGTAAGTACTAGTTTTATTTGGTGTACAATTTAGGTTTATAATGATTGTCAGTTTGGGCATTGTTATGGATTTAGAAAATCGTAGAAAAAAAAGCTGAGAATCTGAGAACAAAATTCTGAGAATCTGAGAAAAAATAGTGAGAATACAAGAAAAAAATATTGAGAATTCGGGAACAAAATTATTAGATTCCGAGAACAAAGTACAGATAATTCTAGAACAAAATAGTGGGAATTCGAGAATAAACTACTGAGAATTCGAGAACAAGATAGTGAGAATTCGAGAACAAAATAATGAGAATTTGAGAATAAAATTGTGAGAATCCGATAACAAACTTGTGACAGTACGAGAACAAAATAATGAGAATCGCAGAATAAACTAATGAGAATTCGGGAACAAAATAGTGAGAATTCGAGAAAAACATTGTGACAATACAAGAACAAAATAATGAGAATTCGAAAACAAACTAGCGAGAATTCGAGAATAAAATTGTTAGAATCCCGAAAACAAAATAGTGAAAGTGTGAGAACAAAATAGTGATAATTCGAGAACAAAATAGAGAGAATGCGACAAAAAACCTGTGTGAATTCGAGAACAAAAAGTAAGAATTCGGGAATAAAATTATGAGAATCCGATAACAAAATAGTGAGAATCCGAGTGTGATATATCCAGTTTCACAGAAGTTAAAGATATGTGAAAATACTACGCAAAAATGAGTATTCATCAGCTATCACCAATTCAAATGACCATCTAAATGAAGGTAATTAAATGCAAATCTGAATCCAGTTTCCCTCTGACTGCTTTCCTTCGCTTAGGGACTTGAGTGCGTTAGAAAATGAGTGCATACAGTATAAAAATACACTAAGAGAAAGTTGTGTTTTCACCAGATTGGAATAGACAAGGTAAATCAAGGTTGCTGAACCGAAATCTGAAGTTAGGTTTTCTCTAACTGTGTTGGTTGAAGCGCTACCCTGCTTAACACACGGACCAACAGACAGGCAAAGTGAAATTAAACACATGACTATCCTCCTTCCCCTGGATACTCTAAAAAACATATTCATATCAATATCAATATGATATTGGCCGTAGGAGCATAATGCCTTTACGGAGTAGAAGGATTAAATATTCCTTTCCTGAACTTTTCATTACATTCACAAAGCAAATTCGAACGGAAGATGGTAATGAGAGTGGGCAAGAGAAATTGAAACCCAGGTGAATCACAGGTGAATAATAATATTGAGTGATGGAGCTAACAGGTAGGATAGGGTAGGGTAAAGGGCAAATGGAGGGGATGGGGGTACAGGTGACTGCCTGGGTTCGTTGGTTGAGTTGAATCAGCTTTCCAAGACCAATTTCCAATGCGAGAAGCTGATACTAATGACGATCCCCGAACGTTAAGTCAATTTTAACTTTGTGAGTGAATGAGTGAGAGTGTGGGTGCAGGGAGAGAAGAGGAAAGAGGTGGATGTTTGTTGAAACACACGTCACTCACGTTCGCTTTAATCCAAAGTGGCATGATTGAAAACCGGAGGTGTAAGTTAGAGTGAGCTCTGGCTGAGTTTAATTAAAACTTTGTTAGCCCGAAGCGTGTCTATGTTGGGGATTGAAGCGCAATGACTATGTCTGTATGTGTTTTATCATATATATATATATATATATATATATATATATATATATATATATAT
>JAGDQP010040057.1:0-17448 GCA_022664845.1 Lepisma saccharinum | reverse complement strand
AAAAAAAAAGGCGATAAATCTGACTGTAATAATTACCGCGGAATCTCATTACTTATAACACGTTACAATGTACTGAGTAATATACTGCTAACTCGCCTAAGAGTATACGTAGATGAAATAATTGGAGATCACCAATGTGGATTTAGAAGAAATAGATCCACGTTGGACCAGATTTTCACCTTGAGACAAATCTTATAGAAGAAATGGGAATACAATGGGGCTGTTCACCAGTTATTCATTTATTTTAAGAAAGCATATGACACTATCAAAAGGGAAAATCTACGCGGATGATGTAGATTTGATAGGGGACGATATAGATGCACTACAAGGTAACGCCGATGTCTTAGTACAAGCTTGTGATAAAATAAGTCTACAGGTTAACATAGAGAAAACAAAATACACGATAACAAGTCGAAACACGGACAAGAATGAAGGAAATAAACACGTAACAATTAATAAAGAGAAAGTAAACAAATTTAAATACTTGAGAGCATATGTAACAAGCAAGGAGGTAACGGAAGAAATAAAAAGGGTTTAGTATCGGACTGTTTCTACTCAGTCCAGAAACTTCTAACCTCGCGATTAATATCAAGGAAGTTGAAATTGAAAATATTCACAACGGTTATTCTGCCGGTAATACTTTACGGTTGCGAAAGTTGGAGTACGATCCTAGCAGATGAACATAAATTACGAGTGTTTGAAAATAAGGTTTTGAGAAAGATATACGGGCCGAAACGGGACGAGATGACTTGAGAGTGGAGGAGACTGCATAATGAAATCGTGACGACCAAGCGGTGCAGGCCATGTAGCTTGGATGGGGCAAAACGAAGATTATATTCTATTCTGGTTAGTAAGCCGGAGGGAAAGAGACCGTTGGGAATACCGAGACGAGGTTGGGAGGATAATAGAAGGGCTCTTCAAGAATTTTGGTTTGTCATGAAAACATTCTTCTCTGAAAGTTTGAACTCTCTAGGCTTGAATTTGTGGGAGCAGAATTCCAATTACGTGCAACGAAAAGGAGTTCATGTTGCCATCTAACGTTAGAGATCATTGCTTTACACGAACATAATACTGTGATACTGTTCTTAACTTCTCTTCTGCTTTCTTTTCTCAAGGTTTCAATTGGAAGAGAGTGTTATTGAGGACGTGTCTGATGATTCTAATGATCTTCATCGCAGAGACTATTCCTGATTTTGGGAAGATCTTGTCTCTTGTAGGTGGCTCCACAATCACTCTACTTACTTTTGTTTTTCCGCCATATTTCTACATGGTGCTGTGCGACCAGAAGAAAGAAACTTGGACGGAGAGGTAAGACATCCCTAATGCTTTGTTTGGATTATTAAGATTATTAGGATGATTAGAATTATCGATGAATCTAACTTCCGGTCAAACTACTATCTTAATTTGGCTTGTACTGCCATCTTGTGAGTGTCACGGAACTCAGTAAAAGATTTCGCGACAAGATGTTTAAATTATAAAATAACGAAAACAAATTATAGTGTAACATTTTGTAGATTAGTTGTGCCATTATTCTTCTATATTATTAAAGTGATATTCATTACTAGAATGCTATTTATTTTGAAAATGAAAGGAATAAACTTACGAAGTGAGCTGCGCTTAACGGCCACCTTGCGTTTAGATTTCTAACGTAAGAAGATAACCCTCGTGACTTAGCACTGATTAATTTGAAACCTGTGTTGATGGTAACTTGTGTTTACATTACTAAAGTGATCTCGGGCAAAGTTAACCATGGTAATGTAGTAATGTAAACAAGGCATTACTAGGAAATTATACACCCCCTCGTATAGTAATGGTAACAAACGCATATAAAGTAGATAGGAAAAAATGCCATATATAGTAAGGGTTATTTAATGGCTGTAATGACCTGTTTTATAACATAGAAGCTTCATTTTCACTCTGTTCCTGTTCTAGAAGCTGCTCGAATGTAAAAAATATTGGGATGTTCTTTTGTTAGCTTTCTGTTTAATTTAGAGTACCACCCTTCGACAACATTAGTTGTTCTTTCTTCAATATTGTCGTAATGGTTCCATATTTCTCCGAAAAAGAGAGAAACACTAATTACATATTAGCCAATCACATTCAAAAGTACCCAACTGAAACAAAATCCTATAAATCCCTTTCCCTTCTCGATCTGACCTTTTGATTAGCGTCCTTTTGATTTGATTGAGGCTCTACAAACACATACAAGCATTTCGATATGTTATTTTTTGTATTGCTGCTATTTACATTGACAATATAAGCATATATGATACTATTGCATGTAGTATAGAGTCATGTATACAAGACCAATCACCTGATAAGGTGATGTCGAGAAAGGCGATGTGACAAGGGCTCTTTTTTAAGAGCTGCCTTATGCATCCTCTTGCATTCTTTATTTAATACTCGTATATGACCAAACATGTCTTGAGGATGTAAACTGTACCATATTTTAAATACAGCGAGCCTTAGCATGCTGGAAATAAAACTACTGGAAATATAATTGAAATTTTATTGTGAAATGACTTGATATTAGACCGAGGTAAGTTTGTTTTGTGTTCATTTCAGTTTTAATGTCAAACGGCTTTCTTGCAACTGAGTTAATCAATTTTCCATTTCTCTGTAGGTATTTTTAAAAAAATCACATTCGTCTTTACAAAAGTATACATATGAATAATACTGCTAATAACAGAACTGTATCCTAGTCATCTTTGCGGGAAGAATAAGTGGAATAACATCCAGAATTTATTATGAAACTTCAAGAAATAATTCTTCTTCTTACAGAATTTGTTAGAATAACTAAACCACTTATTACAGCCATTAAATAAAATACGGGTTCCGATCTGCATAAAAAACACACTAGGAGGCGTGCAGTTCGGAGTTACATTTCCCTAAAATTATCCCTCCCTGCATAAAATTCCTTGTCTCGAAAGATTAGGCAGGACGGAAATTCCCGTTCTGCCTAATCTTTCGAGACAAGGAAATTTATGCAAGGAGGTGCTGGAGGGCCTTTAGGCAGAAAGGGCATGAATCGAGTTCCTGAATCTATATTTACTTCTTTGAATTTGAATTTATTTTAAAATGTGTATAGGATAATTCGTTTTATTTTACGTCATTTTCCTGTGTTGGTAGGACGATATTACATAAATAAATAAATGGAGAACTATTTTATTACGGAAACATGGTGTTATATTTTGTATCTTCGTATGCCAATGCAGTATTTGACACAATCGTTATTTAAAAATCGTGCTCTTTAAGCTTTAAAGCTACTCATAATTACATCCCCATATTAGGAATCCCAGCTCAGATAGCATGCTAGCTTGCGACAAGGTTGTTAGTCATTTGCTTTGAAATTGTCAAAACTTAATATTGTGTTGAACGTAATAAACAAGCATGAAA
Organism: Lepisma saccharinum; assembly: GCA_022664845.1. Taxonomy (NCBI): domain Eukaryota; kingdom Metazoa; phylum Arthropoda; class Insecta; order Zygentoma; family Lepismatidae; genus Lepisma; species Lepisma saccharinum. The sequence continues at coordinate 14,052 of JAGDQP010040057.1, read as the reverse complement.
AAAACTTGTTGGAACAACATCAGTGGCTTCGTTGTTATAACTAACCTGATTCAAGCTTGTTGGAACAAGAAGCTATGCGAGAAAGCTTGTCAAACTTGAAACTTATTTGAACTTCTGCTGTCATGAGGTCCCATCACGTGCCACCACTGTTTGGCCATAAGCTATTCTTTACAAACTCCCACCCTTTTACTACAGACGTCTCGTGGGTCCCAGGCAATGTTTTACTTCTTTTTTTTTACTAAGAAGTACATTATATATGTTTTTCTTTCTTGTCCTGTCAATTCTATTTGAACCGTGATTCTTGTAAACTAGACGGACAAGATTCAACCTTGTTTAAACCAATTTTTGGCTCGATTTGATAAGCTTGCATTAAGTTGTCTTACTTATCAAAGAAGTGATTGACTTCTTGACTCACTTATTGATTCACTTTTAAATCAGGTCAGAATTCCTATGTGGGAGTAGCCCAGTATTGGGAAGAGTGCTTGAGGCTTTAGTTTTTTTTCTATGAGTGTGGATTCTATTTTCCTACATTTCTTTGGCTTCTTTTACACGAACTACTTTCCTTCGTACTTTAAGGTCCAGAAATATACTTCCATTTCCTTTAGGATAACCATTAAAAAAAAAACTTCCCATAAAATGTAAGATTTCTCTATTGTTTTAACCCAGTATATATATTATTTTCTGTTAGGGTAAATAAACTAAATGACAAGACGCAATTCCTTAAGATCTTTATAAAACTAGAAATGTAAATATTTAATATATTTAAACATTTGAGCGGCCCGAAGTTTTTGTTCTATTTTCATGTAACATTGACTTACCTTGAAGAAGCTTTCGATCTAGTGAGGCTACGCCATGGAACTCTACGTAAACGATACTGGAGTGACTGCTTATAGTGCTGAAAGATAGACGCCAGAGCAAATATTTAAACTCGTTTGTCCACTTCCAATCTAATCCAATTTTGTCCAAATTTTCAGTTCTAACTCAGTTTTTATACGCTTCTTATCGCTATGTGACCCGTTTTTTTTTAATACCTGAGTTATTCATGTAAGCGTATATCGAACTCTGCATAGAATAGAAAATACTGCAAATAATATTTACATTTTTTGCCAGAATTAAGACATAAATAAAAAACGGCCCACATAGTGTTATTAAGCGTAAAAAAACTGAGTTAGAACCGAAAATTTGGTTCATATTAGTTTAGACTGGAAGTGGACAAACGAGATTAAGTGTCCTCTCCGCTCCGTGGCTTCATATATTCATGAAATTTTCAATGGCTGCAGTCAGTCCAGTATCGTTTTTTTTTTTTGATAGAGGTCATTGGGCTACACTCACCGGTTGACCTTCCAATTAGCTGTTATAACTGCTAAATGGTACACAATATGAAAAAAAAAAGTGTTTACTCTCAAATTTGTTTAGATTTTCGTGTTTTTTTTCCAAGACAGATATAAATCAACTATTGTTTTTGTTTTTCTTCATTTCTAATTTTAGAATTCAGACACGATGCTTATTTGATTTCTGTTCGACCCACCTAACTGATGCCCATGCTTCTACATACTAATCATTTTATTCTAGATCGCCATTTTATAATTTATACAGTCCAAACAAAAGAAATTGGGATCCTTTTTACGTAAATTTTAACTGTAGATTTACTAATCAAGTACGTGTATTAAACTTCGTGCCGAAAGTGCAACCAAATATAAAAAACTTTGGTAAACTTTATTGTGTATGAGTTATATTAGTAACTTCTGACTTCTGCCCGTCACGATTTTACGGGTGCAATGCTTGTTAAAATCGAAAAATATCAATATCCAAGGTGGGATTCGAACACGCGACCTTGAAGACTATGGAAGCAATCAAATGAAGATGTCGAAAACAAGCTCGTGCAAATAAAATAGAACAATTCTTAGTTTAATTAACAACATAATAAATAACGAAAGAAGGCGGACGAAAAAATGTGGAACGCTTCACGATTTTGCGTGTCATCCTTGCGCAGGGGCCATGCTAATCTTCTCTGTATCGTTCCAATTTTAGTATATGTACCGCCGAAGCGAGTACAATTCCCTTTGGTTTCTAATGAGTATATATATTTACGAAACGTAAATCGTGGCTTCTGCGCGAGTTAACAGCATATACGAAAATACATTAGCATCTGTTTATTGTTTTTTTACTTATATATTAAATTTGTAAAGCAACATTGCAGTTGAAATTTCCGCTAGTGTTTACAGATTACATTCAAAATGAAGAAACATGAGGGAATGTTGTCATAATTATTCATGGCGAACTAGAGGATGAACATTTAGTTTTTACTTCGTGTGTGTGTGTTTTTTATTAAGATACAGCTCATTATGTTGCCTGTAGAACTACAACAAATTGAACAATCACTCAATATTATGCAAAGTTGAGAAAGGGTGTGACGTAAGCTGAAGCGTCGCGTTCCACGGTGGCTGATCTTGCAATGCTTGTATGTTTTCATTGTATTTCTTGTGTAGCACTGATAGTTCCGACATTCGCTGGTAGATGGCACGACGTTACAGTAAATGGTAGAGAGCGACAGTAATAGCGTTCAGATAGCAAAACCGGGGGACAGTTTTTTTTCTTTTACTATAAGGAATGAAAGCTGTGTTATGTTCCTTTCAATGTCATTTTTTTTTAAACGTTTGCACGTCCTAGGAAAAACCTATGTTTGCTGCATGTTTATCGATATTTACTACACATCGGTTCTAGGCTTGCCATCCCTCCCGGAATGGCCAGGAGTCTCCCGGAATCGAACTCACTCTCCCGGACAAGCTTTGGTATCTCCCGTAATTATGTGATTTAATGTTATTATTGTTTTATTATTATCTTTCTAAAAAGAATATGTTTTAAGTTTCTATCTGAAGTTTAATTTTAACGTGAAGTTAATTAATTTTCTGTTGGTGTGCGTTGTCAAGCAAAGGAGTTTTTATTAATGCGAAAACAAATCCACAATTGTATTTTCAAGATTCGTGAAAAACGAGCAATTGTTTAACTGGAAGGAAGGGCGGAAATTGACAGATTAAACACATTGCTGCTGCGGCTAAGTGTTTACACAAGTGCTGCAGAAAACGAAAACAGTCATTGTCTGTCGAAGTCTCGAGACTTCTTTGTTACCCTTCACGGTTTACCTGATTTTGGTTCATTCTATAGATTTAGTTCGTGGGATTAACTACGTTTCGTCGGTGTTCTAATGTATTATATAGTGTGGTGAACTGTCCACTTCTTTCGCCACAATAAAAAGATGGTTTTCATAGCCATTGTGTATACATTTTAGGACCTTTTGAGAATCTTTACATTTTGCACCAGGGACGGTGCTAAAAGGGAACTAGGCCACAATTACCTTTGCCTTCCTTTGTAGACCCCCTCCCCCGAGTTTTATTTGTGTTCTTTATTATGCCTTAAACTTAAATCATCCCCCCCTTAGAGTTTTTAAAATGAAATATTGTAGCCCTAAATTTTTTATTGAATTGAATTTATGGCCCTTAGCCATCTGTGGCTCGGGCCAGAATAGGGCAGAGGATAAGGAAAGTACTCGCCAGGACATTTTTAAGGCACCATTCCGACATTCACCTACTGAAACTGAGGGAAACCCTGGAAAACCTTAATCAGATAGTCGGAAACGTATTTTGAATACAGCCGCGCACAGTTGATATTTTTATCGGACAATAATCGCACTAGTATCACAGTAAAAGCACAGAAAAATCGTTTTTTGATTAATTCATGGTAGTGGGTGAGTTCTATAACTGCTAAGAATATAATTTTTGAAAATTTAACTACGTTGCTTGTTTCCGCAAAATTGGTCCAATTTATGAATTAGTATAATATTCAGGTCGTTCAAGTATTCAGTAAGCGTCCAAGGGAAAGCTTTGCTTATTTCTCTGGCAATGGGAAGGGAGTCTGGGCAATGCTTATGTAAGATTCGATTAAAAACAGCGTAGATTTATAGATTTAAACAGCTTTTTCTTTCTGACTTCAAAATAACAATAAGAAATTTGACAAATCTTAACGTAAGCACGATGGGGTGGAGTCTCGCATCTGCTTACTTTTGCTTACAAGGAGAGATGTGTGCCTAAAACGACTAAAAATATGCTTTCATAAAACTTGAATATCCCTAAATTAGCATACTAGAAGATATTAGAGCTTTATCAGTTGTTTTAATGTGTTCATTTTCTTGACCGAGAATCGACAAAATTGGTATTTTTGAAGATAAGTTTTTCTCGAACACGAAACGTTTCTTGACTACTACTTACCAGTGATCTCTAATTGATCATACTGGAACGCTAGATTGCATTGCAAAACAAGTTAATATCTGAAGCCAGATACAAGATTGAATAATTTTTCCACTTTCAGTTTAATAATAAAAACAGACTTATTCTAAATAACATGAACTTCAGTTACCACTATGTACTGTACATAACCCAACAATTAAGACTTATTAAAAACAAACGGGCCATAAAGCGATAACAAACACAAAGAACTGACTTACAGCTCTGAAAGTTTGGTCTGTTTTGAGTTTTGGACAAACAAGATTAAATATTTTCTGTTGCGTCAGGCTTCAGATTCTAATGGAACTCTCCAATATCGTTCAGTAGAGTTTAATGGCGATTACGAAATTTTTTATTTGTTCACTGAGAAATTTATATTCTTAAAGTTTGAAATCCTCCATTTTCCATACGCCCTGAATGTCTTTTGAGGCGTAAAATCTCAAAATAAGCCATACCGAAATTAATATAGACCGTTTTAGACTCTATAACACAATGTTACGTACGATTATAAGCAGTGCTGAAGTTGAGCTAGAACGAAGTTCCGGCATAATTAAAATCTAGCCTCGGGAGTACCTTCATAAATTCACGACGGTACAAACGCAATAATCTCAAAAACATTTTTTAAAAATATATTTTGAAAATAAGTTTAATCTGAACTGTTAGTACGTACCATCGTGTTCGTATTCTTGTGACAATTTATAATTAATAATTCACCACTAGCGACCATTCTTTAGTACTTAACTCGCTATTGGTTACGTGTGTTTCGCTTGAAAGCCTTTTTGCTGTTGTATAATTAAGAGGGAGATGGAATTGCCTGCGGCAGCCTGCAAAATAAGCGTTCAATTTAACATAGGGTTTCACACATTTCTTGGAATATCGCAGTTGCATGTAGCTCCTTCGAAAAAATGACTCAATAGCCCCTTCAACATATTTCGTGGAATTATGAAGGTACTTAATTGAAAACCATGCGTGCTATCTTCTGTTTAGAAATAAGGATTATTATAATGGAAAGTTCCATAAGAAAGTTATTACATGGGCTACTAAAATATCCTTTATTTCTAAGAAAAAATACGTCGTGGAGTCTTCAGTTACTTACTTTTATTATGTCTTGTATTGTGTTTAAGGGGCTATTGAGTCATTTTCTCGAAGTAAGCCCATAAAACCATGATATTCGTAGAAATGTTTGAAATCCGTGTTAAATTGAACGCTTTTTTATTTTTGTAGGGTGCAGTAGCCAAGTCCCTCTCCCACTTAAGTAAAAATATTTTTTTTTGTGTGTAGTTATAATTCACAGCCATATTCAATCCACTACTGGATAATGCCTCTCCTGGAGCGAGGAGTTGGTCTACTGCTCCAACGCTGACTAGATGTTTTGAGAGAGGAGAGCCAAAGCTCTCAACTGTGATCGCTACTCTATTTTATTCACAGCAGCTCCCCAACTGCATCACGATGCTGGGTGGGCGTCGTTCCAGACATTCACGCCTTGGGGAAAAAAATCCTTGGCAGAGCTGGGAATTGAACCCGGGACCCCACGATCAGCAGTCAATTCTAGCCTAATCTTTTTCCATTTCTTGGCTTGATTACGAAATAATGTGGTATCGAGTTCGAGCTTACATAGTGACTATAAATATGAAACTAGAAGAATTCTGTCTAAATACGTAGTGCTTAAAAGGTGGGTAGGATTACCAGAGCCGGCTCTAAGTCAATCGGTACCTCTGTTCCAAATTTTCTATGCGCCCTCATAAATAGTAATTTAACTTCCCGAACTCATAAGATACATTCAGACCCGAAATAGTTGGCGCCCCAAAAATTGTGGCGCTCTATTCGCAGGAACAGTTCGAAAACCCATCGAGCCGGCTCTGACGATTACCTCAGATTAATTCTTGTGTCAGTTGTGGTCAGTTGCAGAAAACTCTTTAGAATTCTGTCGGTTCGAATGGGTAATATTGTGATGTCGAGCTCGATCCCGAGCCCGAGCTTATAACTAATACCTAAGTTATTTCCGAACAGCTCCAGAAATGTATAATCAAGATCGATTGCTTTGGAAATTGAGAAAAGTCTGACTAAGAAACATTTTTCAATTCCTATGCGTTTGGTCGCTTGAAAATTTTGTAATTGTTGGTACAATAATAATCTATCTCACTTTCATTAATTTTTGATTGAACATAAAATCAGAATTAGTATTTGACTAAATTAAATGTTAATTTAGATGTTTAACTTAGATCCTGAGCAGGCCCGTAACCAAAGGGGGGGGGGTGCAAGGGGATTGAGCCCCCTCTAGCACGGTCGTGAGTCCCCCACCTTGCATTTCGTAAGTCGGATCTCCACTGTCAGAATAAAGAAATATTTTTGAGATTTTTTAAAGTAATAGCCCGCTTTATGCTACAGTTCCTCTATAACTTTCTTTTTTTCATTTATTTTATTTTTTTCTGTAACCATGTCTGATCGACGGAAGCCAGTCCCTTTTATGTGTGAAATACGCGTATTTATGCTTTTGCTACAGTGACCCGTATGCGTAAGTAACCTATGTTTCCATCTTATTTTCACACACAGACACATACACACAGCGGTGTAGCCAGACAAACTGTCTCGGGGGGCCCTCATATTTACTTAGGGGGCACCTCTACGAATACCAAAGAAAATCACATACTTTGTGTTTATTCCAAATATTTCAACATCTAGTCAATCAAGGTTTAGTGAATAGTGGATCTGAAATCGTTCAAATTGGTTGCTCAAGGATACTTACATTGTAGAATACTAAGACAGATGTAGGAACTTCACAAACACAACAGAAAAGTTTCGCAAAAGCGTTTTCATATGGTAGGAGAGAAAAACGTATAATATATATGAATATTTATATCTCTAATATAAAAATAGTTCAAAACCTATATTCTTATATATATATATATATATATATATAAGATAAAATAATGGCTGCTGCCATTTTTGTATTGCGATGCATACCAAAATTTGTGTTAGGAGATATTTACGGAAAATGTATTACGGTTTATCATAGGATATTCAAACAGAAATAATTATTTCCAATTACATCTGCTGACTAATTTTAGTCCTCTGCATGAAAAGCCTAGGTAATCGAACTGGTCAAAGTACGTAGTATCCAAATGTGGTTGTCGAATTAGAAATAGTTCCGGTCTTCAGGGCGCTTTTTCGCCCGGGAGGAATTGAATATTAAAGTTGATTTCTTGTACACTATTGCATATCAAAGTGTATTGAAGGTACAGAATATGAAGGCTGATATATACTTCCTTAGAAACTAGTATTTTATGTATATTTGAGGCCCAGCATCTCTGGTGGGATGCAAATTTAATTTTTGTACACCTTATACATTTATGTACAGAGAAACTGCAATAGAAATATCAACTTTGATATTTCAATGTGAAGGGAGCTACAAATTTGCAAATTGAGGGTGAATAATGCTCGTGTGTGCTTTCTTAACTCGTAAACAATGGTTGTTAAAAGAAATATTCTTTATTAGCATCAGAATTTTGAAGAACGAATTTACTACTGCAATGATAATTGATATTCTGAAGTAGCAAGAGATGCAGATAGCTGTGTAAGCGCTACACACACACACACGTAGACAGGTGGTAACGTTTTGCAAAAGGTTTGGTTGCATAATGGAATGAAGAAAGACAGAGTGGAAATGCGGAGTAGCCATGTTGCAAACTGAAGAGTGGATATATATATATAATAAGCTTTCTGAGGAACTGCTTTACTTATTCATATCTTTCTTTGGCATTCTGGTGGTAATATAACATTTACCAAAGCGCACACGAGCATTATTCACCCCCATTTTACACCAAATTTGTAGCTACCTTCAAATTCAAATATTACAGTTTTTTTTTCTTTCTTTTTTTACCGTAGTTTGTTCTGATATAAATGTATAACGTGTGAAAAAGTGAGATTATTATATTTTGTTCCACCAAAGATATTCGGCCTTTAATATGAAAAAAAAAAAAAATACAAATATATTTGGAGTTTCAAAAATTCATAAAGAATTAAGGAAACATATATCAACCTTCAATATAATTTGATATGTTAATAGTCCACAAAATTCAACTAGATATTGAATCTCTTCCGGGCGAAAAAGTGTCCTGAAAATCGGAATTGTTTCTATTTTAACAATCACATTTGGATATTTTAACCATTTCGGTAAAGTGCGCCGCAGTACAAAAATGACTGCCATTAATTAATAGATTGGTATAGAAATAAAATTGTACTAGTTTTGAGCTATTCTTGTATTATTATAAATATGAAAAGAGAAAAATGTTTTTTGAAAGGGGGTCGATACTTCTCAGCAGCAAAGGTCGAGCCCACAAGTATCGTGCACAAAGTGACTGAAACTTACAATCGCCAGTGTCGGACTGGACAGGGTGGCGAGGCGGACATCTCCGCCTGCGCCCCAGCCTCTTATGACGTCCTTGCTGAATTTGATCCATTGTTAAAGAAGCATATTGAATTGTCCATGGAACATAGTAAAAAACGAAAAGAAAATATGAATAAGAAAGGCAAAGAGCACTCTTTAGGACGTGTTAATAAGGTAATACCCACACAGCAAAATGACGTCCCAGGGATATCTGACGGATCTCCTGGCAGGATATCGGGACGTCCTGTTTAAGTCCCGTTTACATCCATGGGACGTATAGTTATAATTAATCCTTCGTATAACTATACGAAGGCATATCCTTCGTATAGTTATAATTAATTAAATAATAATAATAGTAAGGTCGATTTAATTTATAGAAATTCCAGGTAGATAATCCCGCACGGCTTTCCGGGGGACATCCAGGGGACCTCGATACGGGATGAACAGTTTGTATTGCCCACAGAGTTATCCCACGGACGTCCTTAGGACATCGCTATTGGAGCAGGACCATTCTGACGGTAATGGGATCTAAATGGGACGTCCCAGGGACGTACTCTGCTATGTGGGTAGTTATACTAGGAACACATTTTCAGATAGACATTGTTAGTAAAGTTCTTTCTGCTGGAATTTACAGTTTGGAAGTAGATTCCACTCAAAGATGTGTCAATTCTAGATCAACTGTGCATAGTTCTACGATACACATATAAAACTTTTGTTTGTGAAAGCTTAGTTAAGCTAATTAGTCTTCACAAGACCACAAGAAAAGACATGCTGGAAGTTACAAAACACGAGCTCAGCAATATTGGACTATCTATTGATAAGCTTTGTTGGATGTTCATTTGACGGGGCAGCTAATATGAAGGGCAAGTATAATGGTTTGCAAGCCTTACTAAAACAGGAGACTCCTAGACTGGTGCATACTCATTGTATTGCACATGTCCTTAACCTTGTTCTCACTGATGCAACACTGTGCTGTGAAGAGACAGAAAATTTATAATTTATTTGGATTGCTTCAGTCTACAGGAACTTTCATTCGCAATTGCGAATGTCGGTTTGGGTGGAAGCAAATGAAAAGGAATACGGGTCACGATAAAGTTAGAACGCTTCAGAAGCTCGAGTAACACGATGGTGGACGAAACGTAAGTCACTTTCAGCCGTTTTCTGTAAAAACGAAGATTCTGGTTATGATATCAAGAAGTACAGTTTTATAATCAGTGTACTGCAGGAAATTGGTACATCCAGTGAGTTTGATGGAAGTTCTAAGGCCACTGCAAGAAGTTTACGAGACAAATGGTTGAAATTCGAAACTCTAATGGCAGCAGCTCTTTGCACAGAGCTATTTGAGTTTACAACACCAACTTCGAATTACCTACAGTTCCCAAACATGGACTACGTAACGGCATGGGAAATGGTCCAAACACTAAGAACAGGTTTGAAGTCACTCAGAGAGAATTTTTCTCAGCTGTATTGAAACCTTAAAATGTTTTCGGAAAAGCTTAACAGAGTATTTGAAGAAAACGAGCTTCATCTCATGGTGGATGCTCATATTGCAACGAAAAGGATTCGGCGTAAAAAAGCGCTTTTTTGATGAAAGCTGCTCTGATGAAGACTCGTCTTTGCAAGAAGAAGGCCAGTGGAAGAAGTTCCAAGTGGATACCTTTTACAGAATTTGTGACACCGCGTTTACAAGTGTTGAGGAGAGATTTTCTCCAAATGAACATTTAATTAAAGATTGTGCCTATTTGGGTCCAAAGAGATTTGAAGAAATATTTGATTTGACATCCAAAGATTTGATCCAGATGAAGCCCTGAAAACATTAGAAGTAAATATAGGCGTGTGTAAAGAAACCCTATCACGTGAACTCAAACAATTTTCAACTCATTACAAAGATTACTTGAAGAATCTGAAGGATGCTTCTACTAGTGACTTCGATGCGGTTCAGTGCCCGGCTGATTCTGGAACTGAAGACGAGTGGGATGAAAACAAAACGGAGGATCTGGAACAGCTGAATCCTCGCCGTTATAAACAGGGTTGCATACACTGTGCGTTTATACTCTTGTATGAGCTGACTTCAAATGAAAGCACTTATAGCAGTTCATATTGTGTGTACAAATATGTTATGACTCTTCCAACTAGGCAGGTAACGTGTGAACGCTTATTTTCTAAGCTGAAGATCATTGAATAAAAACTGAAGTCACTTTTGGGGCAAGGCCTACTGGAAAACTTAATGTTCCTTAATACTGAATATGTCCAGAATTTTCCTGTAGATTACGATGTTATTATAAATGAAATAGCAGAAAGCTCAAAAGATCTTAAACGATTATCCATGCTGTGAAATTTAACGTAGTCATACAATTGTACCTAATGGTATTTTTCCCTTCTGCTTGTGCTGGAATAGGGAGGCTACTGATAATATATCTATTCTACATTCACATTTTTGTTGGCTGTAATATAATTATGTCCTATGCAACATTTACGGTATTTTGTCTTAGTAGTTTTGTGTGTAACTGTGTATGCTTAATTCTGTGAACAAATTAAAAAAGTATTTTAAAATTAAAAAATGTTTACATTAAATTGTCCATGAGGCGCCCCCTTAAGTTTCCATCTCCTCCCAGCTCTGACAGCTCCACACTGAGAATATCTACTATATTATCCCAATTTTTATTTGAAGGGGGGCACATCCACGTCTTCTTTCAGCCTTTATACCGCATCTACTAATTGGCTAATAGTGACCAGACCCCAATATTCGGCAATAGCATGGCCACCGATACAACATTAGCCCCCTTCCCTCTGCGTACACGTAATTACGTATGCTATTATTGTAAATTATACTTTGCCACCTAAACTTAGGTTGAGCCTCCTCTGAGGCTACGGCCCTGGTCCTGAATAGATATTTGAGTTTATGGTAAACTGAACAAATCCCTAGTGTTATTTCCCTTTTCCCTCTAGTAAGGACATTTGATTTGCATTCCAAAGAGATATAGAATCAGAGACCGAGAATAGTGAAAGTTGTCTCTGGAAGTACTTTTAAAGGGAGATAGTTCCGGTCGATTGCGGATCTGTTGAGCCAAAGTATTTTGGTGTCAATAGCGATGAGCCTGGATGAAATTTCCTAATTTTGAATCAGTTATTTTTTTCAGAATTTGGTTTTAATTTACTTTTTGATTAAAGGGTCGAAAGTTGAACTATTATATTTTAAATCTCCCCTAAAATTGCACATTGCTAGCTGCTACCCAATTTGGAACATGACTAGTTCAAATCTTTCTCATATTGATTCTGTTCTAAACTTCTTTCTTGCTATAGTCAAAAAAAGAATATCATCGGTGCATAGCTTAAGCAAGTCCGAGTTATTATACGTTCTTGGCCTCCACCTTCCCTCTTCACATCGCAAACTCGTAGAGTTGATGTACTTATACAAGAGTACATGGGAATGGGAATCTTAGAACTGGAGAGTTAATATCTCAATTTTACTTCCGTGTTCCCTTGGGAATAACAAGAAATAATAACCTGCTTCATTGTGCCACGCCTAGATTAAGTATACTGCAACGCTCCTTATTCTATAGACTACAGATTATGTATAATAATCTTGATCCAAATATTGATATTTTTGGATGTGAAAATATTTTCTGTCGAGCGTTAAATATCAATATCTGAGTTATTCCTCTTGTGTATTATAATCGTCATGGTTTTTCTATGTTATTTGCTGAGTTATCTCTCGTTTTATAATTTAATTTAATGTTATTTAGTTTGTAGTAATGTTATTCAGTTTTTTGCAACGTTATTTAGTTCCAGTGTAAAATTGCGATTCCAGCTGTATCTGAAACTTAATAAATAAATACATTTTAAATATATCATCCAGGGTTGTTGTTGCCTACAAGTGTAGCCGAATTCATGAACTGCGATTTCATCTAATACCTCTCTCACCATTTCTTTCCATATAGGTTAACTGTCAGTATTGTTTTTCGCTAATTAACAAATTAAAGATGGAACACTTGGAGAAACTACAGATGTTTGATATAATTTCTTTCCTTCGTCTATTTTTAATTACATTTTTCTTGCATTTCAGATCAATATCAATCTACAAACGTATTTACTTATGGTGTTTGATTATCATTGGGATTGTTGGAGGAGTTGCTGCAACCTACAGCGCCATCAAGGAAATTGTAGCTCCAGGATCCTTCACGTCACCTTGCTACATCTGCTGAGATGATCTTCTGTCCGGCCCGCACATGGTGGTGCACTGATTTGAAGCATAATCTTGTAAACGTTTTATCCATGCTTTTGGGTGATGTGCGAGAGATTCCGACTGACTATATGCCTTGCCTGGAATACCGTTTTATTCTTGAATTTAGTGTAACAAGGCTCCTTTGTGCTATTCAACTACTAAAGACATTTTTCTGTGTGTTTTTCTACTCTAAAATCATAATCCAGTGACATTCTACGACGCTACAAATATTAAGAACTAAGATGAAGACTAAGGTTTTTGACAACACCCCGTCTCCTTGCTGTATGATACGCAACCTACTTAATGGATCATTTTGTAATGTATTAGTTATCGGAACCGTCACAAGTTAGCGTATACGTGTGGTTCCTCTTTAGAGAAAAGTGTTTTCCAGCTACTGAAGTAGTTATATCTTAGCGTGTGCGTGCTTTATCGGTGCCTAATGTAATTAGGACATATCCATCCTTTCATGAAGTGCAGTTCTGGTTTATGCTATTTGGGGGCCCTGGGCTACTGACTCTGTTATGACCCTGTTACCTATCCCTTATGGTCGTTACTGTTTCCAGACGTTACTGTTTTATCTTTAGTGGAGCCCCTGAAGCAGTGGGGGTCTGGGCTGCAGCCCTAAGTCCCCCCGTTAATCCTACTCTGGTGTAGTGTATTAAGTTTGCACACTTTCATGTAGACTCTTAAAGAAAGTCATGTATGGCAGTGAAGTTCCTATCTGCACAAAAACTAAGAATTATCAAGAAGCCATCAGCTGTTGTGTTCGAAATAAAGACTCTGTCTTCTAGCTCTGCATCTTAATTTGCACTGCAAGAAACTTGTTTGCATAACACTTTGATTCTGTCTTTTCCATCTCTCGGCAAACCTTCATCAGACCGTCGAGTGGGAGAGGCCGTCCATGTCCCAAAACTCATTTCAGCAACGGAAGCCCACAAAAATCCATGTGGGCGGTGCCAGGGAATTTTACAACAATGTCTGTAAAATGAATTGTGTGCCATCATCCCCCGGAACGTCATTGTTGACAGTGTCGTAAGACTTGACATCATGTCCTGGTGGTTGACAACGCGAGATGAATCGCCGCCAAACAGGGATTGAATGTCAGGTGGTAAAGCTGCTCCAGGATATTCAATAAGCTGCATTGACCTCCAACAACAATG
>JAGDQP010040056.1:0-17449 GCA_022664845.1 Lepisma saccharinum | reverse complement strand
TTTTTAAAATAAATTGTAGTGCTTTGCTCAGCCATTATTTTATTTTATTTTTGGTATATAAAAGCAAAGCTTTCGTATGGAGAATATCATAAAATAACAATAATGTTACTTAACAATATGTCGTACTTCCTTAGTTAACTTCAAAATAACATGAACAATACATATTTTCTGCGTGAAATCATGGTGTTAAATCGAGTGTTGGCTTTTGAAAGCTTACATTGATGCTCACGTAAGATAAAAAGAGGCCATCGAACTGCTTTCTAAATTACCAAGTGTTTGTTTAGTGGCCAGTGAGAGTGTCTCATCCCCACTTCCAGTATGATTCTGATTACGAACGAATAGCTTTCTTCGAAAGTAGGTAGATAGACGCATCATCTTTGATACTCCTAAGCAAGTGGTACAGGTTCTTAACATTTAATACACCACATGTGTAATTACATTCTATTTATGATCTTTAAGCATCTATAGCTCAAGACGGGAGATTGTAGGGGAAAGATGGCGGGAGAAGTCGGCCAGGGCTTACATTGAGGGTACCATCCCGGTATTTGCCTGGTGTGCCTTAAAAACACTGAAAAACTTCAGTGTGGATGGTCAAGCACTGGTATCGAACAAAGGACATCATGATTGGTCCGTCATCATAATTTAGCATTTCCGTGGGATCTGTGCACATAATCCTGCATGAAGACCTGAAAATGCGAAAAGTTTCTTCCAGATGGGTGCCACGAATGCTGACGGACGAGCACAAGGTTGCGCGTGTGGCATGTTGTCAGGCAATGTTGATGCGTGATGAAACCATGAATGGGACTTTCTTTTCAACGATTGTGAGAATGGATGAGACATGGATGCCGTTTTTCAATCCTGAACGGAACTGCTAACTTTGGAGGCAATTTCTTCCACATTCATTCGGCGATCCTCCAACACAACTTTCTCCACTCGTTTGATCATGTCGTCAGACCGTCTTGTGCGAGGCCGAGATTGTCTTGGTTTGTTGTCACACGACGTTCTGCCTTCTTTGCACTGTCGCACCCACGAACGCACAATAGACACATCCATGACACCATCACCACATGTCTCACTCAACTGCCGATGAATTTCAAGCGGTGTCACACCACGCAAATGGAGAAAACGAATGATTAAACGCTGTTCTTGTAATGAAAACGTCACCATTTTACGAGTATCGTAAGTATTCAAAACAGCCATCACTCTCGTCGCTGCCGCTAGAGTTCTGTGTGCCATACGGTGATGCTATCTCTGTCACCCATTACCAACGAGTGCTCGTGTGTTTAAAAAAACAGCACGTTTCTATCTATTACCAGACCTAAAAAAATAGGAAGTGTTATAACTTTAACGAAATACCCATTTCTAGGTTACGGTACTCCATTCAACTGTATGCATAAGTGAACCAGTATTCTACATCCTTAAACTATTGTTTATAAACTAGCCACTGATTTACATCCGTAAGTAACAAAGCATAATATTTACCTGATTTTGGATAGAAAAATGGAACGCAATCACAGTGTTTAATAATTTGTTCCATTCTGCACTGTGCAACGCAATTTTCGTAGGTATAGACAGGATATATGCTTTTCTTAGCAATTGTATCAGTTTGATAAAGACAATTCCTTTGTTTCACAGACAACCATTTCACACTACCGGTAGCATATGTTGCTTGAGCATCAGTAGCTACGTCGAAGCGATCAGAAGCATGGAACGTTAATGAGTTTGCAAGTGGTATTGACTCAGAATCGTGTACAATGAACTGAAAAAGAAAGTAACATGCTCAGAACAAGGAGAATTTTAACATGTATCACATTCATCTAGATATCTTTAAATAGTACAACACACCATGCATTCTTTCGAAAGTGTTACTCTGAATGTCGATTATTAGCAACACCCAGAGTGGTTACACTGCGCATAGTACACTCATGGTTTTTTTACATACGATGTGCAACTCACAAAAGTATCTTAACTGGAGTTCTTATTGCACCACTATTAAATACAATGTAAGTGCAAAATCAAGTTTATTAGTGTTAATAAGAAATCCGCATATATTTTTGTATGTGTATGTGTTTGTTTAACAGTTCATATAGCTACTGTAATATCAGTCCTCCAAATATTTTTGTTCTTATTTACATGATTCACGAAGAAAATACTTCTATAATTATATTTCACTATGATGTCACGATAAAGAGAAAACGCCTCTGATTGTCCATGAGGTACAAGGTCACCAGTTTGGAGCATGAACTATCAATACTGAAATGTGATTTACAATTGAAACTATATTGTGATGATGCCTTGTTTACATTGCTAACATCTTACCATGGTTAACATTAACCTAGATCATTTTAGTAATGTAAACGGTAGTCACTATTAATGCGGGATTCAAATTTAAATAGTGTCATCTTACGACGGTTATCTTGTAACGTTGGACCCGTTACAAGAAACTGCTGTCTAAACGCAAGTTAGTAATTATGCGGGGCTCACTTCGTGAGTTTATTTCTTTCTTTATCGAAATATATAGTATCCTAGTGGTGCGCATCACTTTTAAAGTATAAAAGAATGATGGCAGAACTAATCTACAAAATGTGATGCTACAATCAATTCATTTGTGTTCATTTTTTTATAATTTAATCCTCTCCCGTGTAACAAGAAGATTCTTTACTCTACGGAAACTTCTTCCTGTTTCTTTACAGACAATGGTAGAACAAGCACGATAACCAAGTTAAGTTCGGTAGTCTGAACGTAAGTTAGTTTTACCCTTACTTTTTACCATCGTAAAAGGTTAGTAATCTAAACAAGGCATAAAAATGCTTGAACCAGATTATGTGAAGGGAATGTGGACGATTGTACCATTTAGTGTAGACTCAAATATATATGGTAGTTAATCCATGACGTATGACCACTAAGTTTGCATGTCGGAAGTGTACATGGTCTACGATCTTCGTATACGGTCACATCAAGGTTAAACAGTGTGGATTTAAGGACAGAAGTGTATTGGTAATTAGTCCACAAAGGTCCTTCGGTGTTTATGTTGGGATCAGACATAATCTGCAACCTTTATATGGTTAAATGAAAGTCTGATGGAAAACTGACTGACAGACTGGGTAAATAGAGTGGACCTGACGACCCACAATGTATTTTCTACTTATCGTAAGAATTTCGGTACATCAGTTCATGTTGTTTTGAACACCACTTAAGATGGCTGAACTACCAGAGGGAAAGGAGACGAGAGGACAAGTGTGCACGGCTGGACATAGCTGTATTGTTTTGAATACTCCTTGAAAGGCTTTGACAAGTGGTGTTGCCAAATTTCTATACGTATTATTCATAATGTATATAGCTTTGAAAAAGAAAGTAAAAAAAAGCAAGTAAAGTTTGAAAAGTTATAAACAAATTAACCATCACTCGACGACGAAATGAACTTACTGGATTCAAGGCACTTGATGAAATAAAATGGGGAAATAAGTCACAAATAGTGACATGTAATCTGTACAGAAACATTTTACATATAACACATAGCATTTTAACATACATGTGAACATCTTCGTATAACTACAGGACAAGGATCTGGTGTTTTATTTACATGAAAGTAGATGTAGATAGTCACAGAGTGACGTGTATGTAGTTTTCCCAAGCGCACACAAGTTCAATCCTCATTATATACAGATGCACTATCGTGAAATATAGGTGTTTACTTTCACATAAGTACATAACCTGTACACTTAAACAAGAAAGATTAATTTGTAATTTGCATTGCGCAACTCGGAACAAATGATAATCGACACACACTATTACACACGAAGACAAACACACAACGGACAGAATGACATCACAATGTTTTGAAGTCATTCCTTAAGAAACAATGGAAAAAAATGCTTTTGGATTAACTTCACAGTTTTACTTCACTTCTTTTCCTGGATGAGGATTTGTAGTATACGTTCATTTGTTATAACACGTTTTGTGTTTCGCACTAGAATGAAAATGCGGCCGTCCTGGATCCACGAACTTAAGTTTCCAAACCATTCTTTGATTTGCTACAGTAGCGTTAGTCATTTTGTAGTCAGGTACTAGGTTATTAATGTTCCAGTGTGTTTTAATTTCCTTTTGGGTCGCCATATCATGTCCCTTTCGCGATATGAGATTAAGCAAATGCTAACCACACGCTGATCTTGTGCAATCTGACCTGTTTCTCTCCCGAACTCGGAGGCGATGAACGTGATAGATCTTGTCCGGAAGTAAGCAAATGCCGAGTTTTTCACAAAATACTCCAAGCACCGTTTTCATTAAAAGTTCTCTTGGAAATTCTTTCTGTCGAGATATGATGAAGCAGTTGCATCTACTATATTGCTCGAGTTCATCCAGGGATTCCTCAAAGTTGAGAAAGAAGGGCGCTACTACATCCTTTAATTGCGATACATCCTTCTTGATTACTTGAAGTTCCTCTGAAATGCCGTTTATGTTTCTTCCGAATGTTTTCTCAGCTGAAGAGTTTGTGTTGAGCCATGGAAGATCGTATGTGAATTTCTCTTGTAGTATATTTACAGAGGATCCACATCTCTTGTCTTGTTGGATGCCATTTACCATTGCTTGTTGTAAACACTGTGTCTGAAAGTAGGAGTGATGAGCAAACGCAATGAAATTGATAAATACTTGGTTTCAGTAATTGTTTTGTTGATTTTTAAGTCAGAACGAGTAGATGTATCATTTATGGCGAAAATAACAAAGCGGATCTGTTTTAATTCCGCTGAAACAACGCGTGGCTCGTCTCGTCCGCCGTAACACTCGACTGTCTTCAAAGATATTGACCATGTTTGAAGATAAAAGTAAGTTTTTTACATTGGAATTTCAAAGCTCTTGTGAAAGTTTGTTTATTGGGTTGTCTGAAAAATGTTTGGATTGCATGAATACACATTTCCTTACATAGAAATCAAATTGTAGGCATCGTGAATAACGTATTTATTTCATGAGTTAAATTTCTTTCTTTCACAAAAGGTCCACTTGCGGAAGATTGGCAGAAAAGGAGTAGGGCACATTGCTATTGATTAAATGCATTTCGCGTTAGTCTAAATCACACAGATTCAACTACGTATAATATAACTACATGAAAAGAAGGTAAGCAAATATTTAAATGAAAATTTTATGTAAATATTAGTTTAATGTTTATATTTTTATATCATCCAGAGAACAGAAGGCATTTGTAATAAATGTTTGTTATGTATTGATGCCTGAAACATTTAGGCATACAACATAATATAGTTGACTCCTGATCTACCGGGATAAAAGAGGAGAAAATATCCACGGATAATCCAAAGGCAGGAAAAAAACAAAGCAAGAAACATAAATAACCACTAAATAATGAATAGAAAAATGCTACATGGCAATTTACCTGTACTGTATTTTCAGAAGTTTGAGTTACTGGTCTCCCACCAGGCGCCTCCCCAGGTGGCGGATAGGGAAATGCCGACCAGATATGGTGGGTACCTGATATATTAAGCGGCGGAACAAAACCAGTAATGCTGCCTTACAGTTAGTAGAGGGGAACAAAGGTTAGGGGAAGATAACCACGAACAAAAATATCATGGTGAGGGGAAGCAGCATCCACCCTGAGGCTGAAGATGAATGACATCGGCAAGGCTCAGAGATGGACAAAGGACGACATCTTGAATGTCTTCCTTTACTGCGAGGTCGTATAGCTGACAACTCTACACCGCTAAATCATGTCAAGAAATAGTAACAGATGGTTCATGGATTCTCCTGGGGTAAAATATTCCGGAGGTAAACTAGTCCCTCATTCGGGTCTCCAGGTGGGGACTGCTTCAGGGGGGCTCCAAGATCAGGATTAAGAAAGATCTTAAAATAGGAACGTACGATCGTTGCACAAAACGAACGCTCTTCAGGTGGCGGTACTCGAGACCGAGAAGTACGAACTGGTCATATTAGCGATACAAGAAGTCCGGTGGGAGGGTCAATATAGTATCCGACAGGGCAAGTATACTTTCTACTATGGAGGAACACAGTCCCACGATTTCGGAACAGGATTCCTAATTAAAAACAGTATCCTTCCGGCGGTTCAGAATATAGAGTCCGTCAACGCAAGGCTATCGTACGTTAAGATACGTACCAGATGATGCAACACGGTTTTAGTAAATGTCTATGCTCCGACCGAGGTGTCTAATGATAACGACAAAGATACATTTTACGAGGAGCTAGAAAGGTCGTTTGACCGACTACCGAAATATAATACGAAAATTGTGTTGGGTGATTTCAACGCTAAGGTAGGTAGAGAGGAAAAAATATAGATCTACTATAGACCTACCTACTACAGCCTTCACGAAAACCCCAACAACAATGGAGAAAGACTGATAACTTTCCCGATCTCGAAAAACCTACTTGTAGAGAGTACATACTTCCAGTACAAAGACATACATAAATATACATGTGTGTCTCCGGATGGCAAAACGCTCAACCAGATCGATCACGTATTAGTAGATAGAAGAAGACACACCATATAATGGATATTAGGTTTTACAGAGGAGCGGAAGGTGACATCGACCATCAGCTATTGATCACAAGAGTGAGGGAAAAGTTATGCATCGCAAACAGGGAAAGCAAAGGTAAAAGCAGACTACCAACTTAAAGTCTCAAATAAGTTCGAAATCTTAGCCGACTCGAGTAGTAATAAAGATGAAACTAATAGTGAAATTGATGTAAATAAGATGTGGAAGGCGATTTGTGATACAGTGAAGGGCACAGCGAAGAAGAGACACCAGGAAAACAAGCCTTGGTTTGATGATGAATGCCTTAAACTTCCTGAGAAATGATAACAAGCAAGGCAGCGATTTCTAACAAATAAAAGCGAAGTAAATACCAGCCACTACAGTAAAGCGAAACGCAACGCCACACGGGGGTTCAGAAACAAAAGCGAGAATATATGACGCAGAAGATTCAGAAGATAGAGGAAGGCCGGAAGACAAATAACATATGAGATCTATACAAAGGGGTGAACTCGTTAAGAAAGGGTTACCAGCCGAGGTTAGGAATGATTAGAAATGAACATGGAGATCTGCAGGCGGATCCGAGTAAAATTATCGATGTGTGGAAAAGTTATTTCGACAAACTTCTTAATGTACACAACGGTGAACAAACAGAGGAATTTGAATTCTATACCGCAGAACCGTGGATACCCAAACACTGCGAGATCGAGATCGAAATGTCGATAAAGAAATTTAAATTTTCAAATTACCGGGAATATACAATATTCCAGCCGAATTAATTAAAGCGGGAGGAACGACACTAATCAAGGAACTGCATAAGTTGATAAATGTTATAAGGAGAAAGAAGGAGCTTCCAAAGAAATTGAAACCCTCTGTAATAGTTCCGGTTTATATAAGAAAGCGATAAATCGGACTCTAATAATTACCGCGGAATCTCGTTACTCCCAACCTGTTACAAAGCATTGAATAATATACTGCTAACTCGCCTAAGTGTTTACATAGATGAAATAATTGGAGATCACCAATGTAGAGAGATAGATCCACGTTGGACCAGATTTTCGTCTTGAGACAAATCTTAAAGAAGAAATAGGAATACAATGGGACTATTCACCAGTCATTCATTTGTTTTAAGAAGTCTTATGATTCTATTAAATGGAAAAACCAAACAGTATCCTGGTACAATTTGGAATTCCGAATAAACTTGTTCAACTTGTGAGGATGTATCTCAGCGATCCCATTTCGAGATTCGCAACGGATTGAAACAAGGCGATGCCTTGTCACCACTACTGTTTAACTTTGCTTTAGAATATGCGATTCTAAAAACAAAAGAGGACAAGAATGGACTAACGTTGAATGGCTTGAATCAACTGTTCGCGTACGCGGATGATGTAGTAGATTTAATAAGGGAAGATATAGATGCACTAGAAAGTAATGCCGATGTCTTAGTAGAAGCGTGCGATGAGATAGGTCTACAGGTACACATAGAGAAAACAAAATATATGATAACAATCCGAAACACAGGGAATGAAGGAAATAAAAACATACGAATTAGGGATGAGGTTATAGAGAAAGTAAACAAGTTTAAATACTTGGGCATATGTAACAAACAAAAATGATGTCACGGAAGAAATAAAAAGGCTCTTAGTATCGGACAACGCATGTTTCTATTCAGTCCAGAAACGCGTAATCTCGCGATTAATATCACGGAAACTGAAATTTAAAATATACATAACGGATATTCTGCCGGTAATACTTTACGGTTGCGAAAGTTGGAGTAAATACCTAGCAGGTGAGCATAAATTACGAGTGTTTGAAAATTAGGTTTTGAGAAAGATATACTTGCCGAAACGGGACGAGATGACTGAAGAATGGAGGAGACTGCATAATGAAGAACTTCACGGACTGTACGACTCACCCGATTGTAAGAATAATGAAATCACAACTACTAGGATGGGCAGGCCATGTAGCTCGGATGGGAGAAAAACGAAGATTATATTCCATCTTGGTTGGAAAACCGGAGGAGAAAGAGACCGTTGGGAGCACAATATAAGAAGGGATTTTTGGGGATAGATGTAAATCTTTTATTTTTTGGCGAGCACCGGTTAAGCCGCCCCCGGTAAATCGGGAGTCGTCTGTATTCTAAAATGTTCAGCAAAGTATACAGATGTTGAGAAGTGCTTTCTTCATATGTACGCTCGTGAATGAATCGTATTCACATGTTAAATAAGATGCCGAAGTTTCCAAACCTTTAGGAAAAATACCCTACTTAAGGTAGGTAAGAGTTAACAAAAAACACACTTTGTTATTGTTATTGTAATTGTGCTTTAAGTTGAACATGAAAATGTGTTTGAGCAACTGATGACATACAATAAAATCTTCAGTCTCTAAGATTGTACTCGTGGTAGCTAGTATCAGGATTAAATTGTATTGTATTTTGGTTGAACTTTGGTATGACGACTTCACCATGCGTCTGTCACTGTTTTTCCCACTAATTAATTTATGACTTTAACGAGCAAATAATTGAAAAGCAAATAATTTTTGAGTTTCATTATATTCGTTTCACGATTATACTGTACCATACTCATTCAAGAATTGAAGTATTCCACCGAATAACGCGCTGTGGTCCGCCATCTTGCTTGCACATACAGCGTTGTTTCGATAAGAGCTCAGTTTGCCAGCATATACTAGTCCCTTCTCTTGGCCAATAGAGAAACAAGCCTTTCAGGATATGTCAGTCATGTTCCCTACAGGCATGGTAACTCAGCACGTTCCACAATGTGTCGTACAGCGTTATTTGGTGGAATGCTTCAATTTTCTTTAGGCATCTCCCTTCATAAATTATCTTTTCCCCTCTTCGTGAACTATATGTACACAATAAATACTGACATTAGGAACCCCGAACAGGTAGTTAACAAACAACTATAGATAGGAAAAAAGTGTTACTTACCACTGCATGGGTTATCTTCAATTCTATTTTAAATATAAAGTAATCGAGATCATAAAAATCCACCGTAAAAATTTCATCCAAGGATCGAGTACTTGAAAAAGGCCTAAAAAGTTTAAAAGAACAAAAACAATATTTGTATATTTCTTCATTTATAAATGTTGCTTCCAGTAAATACCCTAATACGACGTATATACCAAAGAGCTTACATCTTGCAGATTTGCCATAACAGGTGCTTGGTTCTTGTAGAACTGTGGAACTTTGGAAATAATATTATTATTAATTAATAGTCATTATCATAAGATAAAATTGTGTGTCCTCCACCCATGTATATATATACAGGAGACGGATCGATTGGCCCAATACAATTAAGCTGGGTCAACTTGACGCCGGATTTCGATTAATCTTGCCCGGTGAATTGGGATTTACTTGCGTCTTATTGGTTGGCCTATGCCTGGGTGTGTGGAAGCAAAGAATGGATCAAGATCTAGCTAAGGAAGAGAGGAGGAAGATTAGAATATTTTAAATAAGGTATTGTACGGAACGTGATATTCAGTTGTTTTTTAATCAATTTCACCTTCCAGGTGATCATGGCTTGTGCTGGCTTTAATTTTGGGCCACTAGAAGTAGATCCGTCTCCAGTATAGAGATCCATGACCTCAACCAAACATCAAGTATGTTTTCCACCTTATATGTCAATACATTTTTTTTTTACGAACAGTCACAGGTTCATTTACTCCTGTTTGATGGGAGACAGATCTACTTCGAGTGACCCGAAATTGAAGCCAGCATAAGCCATGATCACCTGGAAGGTGAAATTGATTTTTAAAAAAATGAACATCACGTTCCGTACAATACGTTATTTAAACTATTCGAATCTTCCTCCTCTCTTCCTTAACTAGATCTTCATCCATTCTTTGCTTCCACACGCCCAGGCATAGGCCAACCAATAAGACGCAAGTAAATCCCAATTCACCAGGCAAGATTAATCGAAAACCGGCATCAAGTTGACCGAGCTTAATTGTATTGGGCCAGTCGATCCGTCTCACGTATCTAAATCCATGGACGGGAGGAGAGAGTAGGCGGTCGCCTCTCCAATTTTCACTTTCGACTCCCCAAGAAAAATGGGAAACTAATAAGTGTGTGTGTGTGTGTTTCATAAAGTAGACGGGAATCTGGTTATACAATGCAAAATCAAGGGGGTGATGTAAGCCCAAGGACAATATAGAATATGTATGTGCCTTTTTGCCCTCACACCATATTTTGATTTTGTATCTGATTCTGTATTGTACGCATTCGAACCCTATATAAGAGAATCAGGGCACAATCATGAAAGTTAATAAGGAAGAAGAATCATTCAATTTCCAGGAATGTCAGAAATCAAATTAGCTTGTTCTCGCTCTCAAATTGAAGGGTAACACCTCTAACACATTGATGTTGTATGCATTATCCCGCTTCTTTTTTTAAAAAAAAATTAAAAATAAAAAAGAACGGGGCAGTAGCGCGCAACCGAACGGAGGATGCTCCGTTCGCTCCAATTCTCCGTGAAAAGAGGAATTCGCCTAGTTATCGACGGCGCATCTGACGGTGCAAGAGTGCATATCGGAGCATAAAGTGCCAATTCGAAAAGACCTGTTTTTAATGGAGCGCCAAGTTGTATTCGTGACAATAGTTTTAACTAAAAGCGGTCATTGCATAGTAGTGACATCTAGCGATCGCTAGGTTAATTTCACGCGTCAGCTAGTCCCTTCTTCTTCAAAAGATGGCAGAATTGTATACTCGGTCAGCGTCCATTCATAATGAATTTAAAGCCCAGCTGCCTTTGTCTTCGGGAAACGAAATAATGCACTAGCAGTATTTTGACACCAGAAAATAGTTAAACTTATTCTATAACGTGTTGACATTTCTTGTGCTTGTTGGTAGCGGTGCACTGTAGATTATACAGCGTGTATATGAACTACACCGCCAAACTTCGGAAGGTGATTCCACATATCAAAACAAAACGAAAGTTTCTCTCACAAATTTTCGAAATGTGCTTAGTTTCGGAGTTACAGCCTGCCGAAAGCGTGGGGAAATGAACTTTATAGTTTCATATCTGATATTTCTAACACCACGAATAGCAGACCTGATGCGTCATGGTACCTAATAAAGCGCCGGATACCAAAATCGTAAACCTGCCGGTGGAGCCAAACGTTTGTATCTAAACATTGAAGTATTGCGACACGTGCATAAATCTGATGAACAAAAGGGTCTTAATCTCCAGGCCACGTGCATAACACTGATACACAGTTCATCACATTCAGTTACTGTATCTGTTTTCTTCACGATTATCTTCAAACCAAATGGGGAAATGTTTAGCTCTGGCCTCTGGGAATAGCATACATTAATGGTCCGTGATTTACTTCAAATTTGGCAGCACTGCACTCATTCAAACACAGCTCATTTCTATCATTTTGTTGAAAAGCTTGTGTATGTATTCTATGCACACATACAATTGGAACAAATGGGAAGACTTTAGCGCTGGCCCTGGGAACAGTATAAATCAATGCATTTCGATTGTGGTACTACTGAACTACTCGTATTTTCACACAAGGGTAATTGTTATTGTTGCTGTAAATCAGTTTGTATAACACCACTCCTCCGGAGTGTTCATAATCGCACAATCATTACTTTATAACGTTCGATTTTACATCAACGATGGCCCATTCTGATGGTAATACGTAGGTAAAAGAAAAAATCCGACATTTTGAAAAAGTCGCCATATTGGATACAAAATGGCCGCCAAGTTCAATGTTGTATAGAATACACAGCGTAAACAGCTGGGCTACTCAAATGAAATTTGGTATGAAAGTACAACATGACCAGTAAGTTACGAAAACGTTAAAAATTGTTGAAAAAGTCGCTATCTTGAATCCAAAATGGCGGACCCAAAAATCCATTTTCTACACCGTTAGAACTAGAACCACCAAATTCGGTATGAAGGCACATGATCACTAGTAGTGTAGAAAAATATTACAAAATGTTGAAAAGTCGCCATCTTGGATCGAAAATGGCCGCCAAACCTATTGTTGTATAGAATGCACAGCCTAAACTGCTGGGGCTACTGAAAATAAATTTGGTATGAAGGTACATCATCAACAGTAGATTAAGAAAATATTACATAATGTGTCCAAAGACACCATCTTGCATCCAAAAAACGGACAAAATATCCATTTTCCACACCGTTTGAGTTAGATACGAAATTTGGCATAAAGGTGTATTGTCAAGAGTAGTTTGCGAAAATATTACAACGTTTTGAAAAAGTCGCCGTCTTACATTCTAAATGGCCGCCCCAAAACCCATTTTTGAAACCACTGAAGCTAGATAAACGAACTTTGGTATGAAGGCGTACCATCACAAGTATGTTACAATAAATGGGACAAACCTCCGCAAGGGGGGCGAAGTTCCCCGTAAATCACTGGGGTTAGTGAGGTGAAATTTGGTACTAAGGTACATCGCTAGTAGGTTACGAAAATATTACTAAATGTCTAGAAAGACGCCATCTTGGATCCAAAATGGCGGACCCCAGAAAACCTTTTTCCACACCGTTTGAGCTAGAGATACGAAATTCGACATGCAGGTGTATTATCACAATTAGTTTAGGAGAATATTTAAAAAAAAATTGAAAAAAGTCGCCATCTTGGATTCAAAATGCCCGCCCAAATATTCATTTTTCACACCGTTTGAGCTAGATATAAAATTTGGTACAAAGGTGAATCATCAAGAGTAGTTGAGGAAAATATTACATAATTTTAAAAACGTCGTCATCTTGGATTCAAAATGGCCGCCCAAAAACCCATTTTCCACACGGTTCGACCTAGAGAAATGAAATATTTAATGAAGATGTACCATAACGGGTAGGTCACGACAATATAAGAAAAGTTTGAAAAGTCGCCATTTTTATTCCAAAATGTCCGCCCAAAAACATTTTTCAAACCGCTGTTGACAGAGAAACGAAATTTGGTATGAAGGTGTACCATCACCAGTAGGTTATAATAAATGGGACAAACCTCCCCTATGAGGGTGCAGCCACCGGTGGGTTGGGGGCAGGACGGCACCAGGAGAACAGTACCCCGTAGAGTCTAGTTACTATAAAGGGGCGCAGCCCCCCAAAAAAACGAGCTGAAAGCGTAGTTCTCACGGGGACCTGCGGGCAGTGCCCCGAGCGAATCAAAGCGAGTCCAAATAATATATAGCCCCATGGTCACTCACTGACTGACTGACTCATCAAAATTTCCAGACCAAACTACTGGAAATAGAAACACCAAATTTGGTACGAAAGTGCATGATCAAGAGTAGGTAACGGGAAAATCCGACATTTTTAAAAAGCCGCCATCTTGGATCCAAATTGGCCGCCAAACATATTTTATAGAATGCACAGCCTAAAGCGCTGGGGCTAGAAACACGAAATTTGGAATAAAGGTACATTGTTACTATAAGGTTACGAAAATAATACGAAAGGTATTCAAAGACGTCCCAAAATCCATTTTCCACACCGTTTGAGCTAGTGACAACCTGCCTTCATCTGCCATTTATCTGCCTTCAACCCCCGGGGCAGCGCTGAGACCCTATAGTCGTGGTTTGCCCCATTTATTATCACCTACTCTTGGTAATACAAGTTCATACTAAATTTCGTTTCTCTAGCTTCAGTGATTTGAAAAAATAGGTTTTGGGCGGCCATTTTGTTTTTAAAATGGCGACTTTTTAAAATGTTTTCCTATATTGTCGTGACCTACTCATGATGTCGCACCTTCATTCAAAATTTTATTTCTGTAGCTCCAACCGTGTGGAGAATGTCTTTTCGGACGCACATTTTGGATCTAAGATGGTGACTTTTCCCAAATATTGTAATATTTTCCTAAACTAATAGTGATAATACACCTTTATGCCAAATTTCGTATCTTTAGCTCAAAAGGTGTGCAAAATGGATTTGTGACGTCTGCTATTTTAGATTCAAGATGGCGTCTTTGGAGATATTTGGTAATATTTTTGTAACCTACTAGTCAGTGATGATGCACCTTCATACCAAATTTCATTTTAGTTGCCTCAACCGTTTAGCATGTGTATTATATACAACAATAGGTTTGGCGACCATTTTGGATCCAAAATGGCGACTTTCTCAAAATGTCGGACTTTTTCCTTTAGTTACTCTTGATAATACACCTTCGTGCCACATTTGGTGTTTATAGCTCAAGTAGTTTGGCCTGGGAATTTTGATGATCAGTCAGTCAATAAGTGAGCGCCCTCAACTTCGGTAGTGTTGTGGGGCTGCGCCCCCTTTATCTTAACCAGAATCTCTCTGCGGGACTGCACCGCCCTGGTGTCCATCTGCACCCTCCCATGGGGACTGCGCCCCAAAGGGGAGGTTTGCTCCATTTATTGTAACATACTCTTGGTCGTACACCTTCATACACAATTTCGTTTCTCTAGCTTCAATAGTTTGGAAATTGGATTTTTGGGCGGTTATTTTGAATCCAAATTGGATACTTTTCCAAAATGTTGTTTATTTTCCTAAACTTCGAGGCCAAGTTTCGTATCTCTAACTCAAACGGTGAGGAAAATGGATTTTGTATCCGTCATTTCGGATGCAAGATTGCGTCTTTGGATACATTATGTAACATTTTCTTAATCTACTACTGATGACGTACCATCGTACCAAATTTAATTTCTGTAGCCCCAGCCTTTAAGGTTGTGTATTCTATATAACAATGGGTTCCGCGGTCATTTTGGATCCAAGATGGCGACTTTTTCAAAATATCGGATTTTTCCCTTTACATACTACCCTTCCCTTTCCCTTTGGTCCTACACTTTCATACCAAATTTGGTGTTTCTAGCTTCAGTAGTTTGGCCTGAGAATTTATATGGATGAGTCAGTCAGTCAGTGAGTCAGTCAGTGAATCAGTGACTATGGGGCTATATAGTATATGGACTCGCTTTGCTTCGCTGGGAGCGCTGACCCCAGACACCCAGGATTCGCTTCGCCCATTTATCTTAACCAAAATCTCCCTGCAGGACTACGTAGCCATGGTGTCCATCTGCACTCCCCACGGGGGACTTGCCCCTCTTATTGGAACCTACTCTTGGTCATACACCTTCATACAAAATTTCGTTTCTTTAGCTTCAGTGGTTTGGAAATTGGGCTTTGGGGCGGCCATTTTGGATCCAAGTTGACGACTTTTTTGAAGTTTTGTTATATTGTCGTGACCTACTTATGATGGTACACTTTCATGTAAATTTTCATTTATCTAGCTCAAACGGTGTGGGAAATGGGTTTTTGGGCGACCATTTTGAATCCAAGTTGGCGACTTTTTCAACATTTTTACTCGTGATCATGTAATGTACTCTTATACCAAATTTCGTATTTCTAGCTCAAACGGTGTGAAAATGTATTTTTGAAGTCCACCATTTTGTATACAAGATGGCGTCTTTGAATACATTTCGTAATATTTTCGTAACCTCCTAGTTATATTGTTCCTTTATGCTAAATTTCATTTCAGTAGCCCCAACGGTTTAGGTTGTGTATTCTATACAACAATGGGTTTGGCTACCATTTTGGATTCAAGATGGCGACTTTTTCAAAATGTCGGATTTTTTCCTTTACCTACTCATGGTCTTAGACCTTGGTACCAAATTTGGTGTTTCCAGTTCCAGAAGTTTGGCCTGTGAATTTGTATGGATGAGTCAGTGAGTTAGTCAGTGAACCAGTGACCACGGGGCTATATAGTATATGGACTCGCTTTGCTTCGCTGGGGGGCGCTGCCCCAGTTCCCCGTGGGAGCTGGCCTACCAACAAGGGGTTTGGGGGGACTTCGCCCCCCTTTTTTGTAATCAGACACTCTCTGGCGGACTGTGCCTCCATGGTACAAATATACCACCCACCGAGGAGGCTACACCCCTATAGGGGAGTTTTGCCCCATTTTTTGTAACCTACTCGTCATGGTACGGTGATACCACATTTCGTTAAAACGAAATTTTGTCCACGCGACATTTCGTCCACAAATATTTCGTCCACAGACATTTCGTCCAGAGACAATTCGTCCACTTCACTTTTCGTCCGCAAGACATTTCGTCCAACAGATTTTTCGTCTACAAGACATTTCGTCCAACAGATTTTTCGTCCACGAGACATTTCGTCCAATCGACTTTTGGTCCAACAGATTTTTCGTCCACAGGACATTTCGTCCAATCAACTTTTGGTCCAACGGATTTTTCGTCCACAAGACATTTCGTCCAATCGACTTTTGGTCCAACGGGTTTTTGGTCTACAGGACATTTCGTCCAATCGACTTTTGGTCCAACAGATTTTTCGTCCACAGGACATTTCGTCCAATCAACTTTTGATCCAACGGATTTTTCGTCCACAAGACATTTCGTCCAATCGACTTTTGGTCCAACGGGTTTTTCGTCCACAAGACATTTCGTCCAATCAACTTTTGGTCCAACGGATTTTTCGTCCACAGGACATGTAGTCCAATCGACATTTGGTCCAAAGGACTTTTCGTCCACAGGACATTTGGAGGCCAGGACAGGACAGGACATTTCGTCCCATACACAGCCTAAACAGCTGGAGCTACTGAAACGAAATTTAGTAATGTGATACATTATCACTAGTAGGTTACGAAAATATTACCAAATGTCTCCAAAGGCGCCATATTGAATCCAAAATGGTGAAACTAAAATCCATTTTCCACGCCGTTTGACCTAGAGATACCAAATTTGGCACAAATGTATAATGTCGAGAGTAGTTTAGGAAAATATTACATTTTCAAAAAGTCGCCACCTTGGCTAAAAAATGTCCGCCAAACTCATTGCTATATAGAATACACACCCAAACCGCTATAGCTAGTGAAACGAAATTTGGTATGGTGGTACATTATCACTAGTAGGTTACGAAAATATTACCAAATGTCTCCAAAAACGCCATATTGAACCCAAAATGGCGGAGCTAAAAATCAACTTTCACACCGTTTGA
>JAGDQP010040055.1:0-17449 GCA_022664845.1 Lepisma saccharinum | reverse complement strand
ATATATATATATATATATATATATATATATATATATATATATATATTAGAAACATGATAAAATAAATCAGAAATAGCAAATGCGCATTTAATTTACCAGAAACTGAATTTCGCGGATAAGCTTGTGATATCGTATGTTCGATAGAAAGGAAGTGATTTCAGCAAAAATGATAAATTTTCGTCAAATTAACTCACTCTTGCCATAATGTTTCAATTTCGTCCTTAAAATAAGGACTTAGCTTCGCCGCCATCCTCACTCTCAATTTGCAACTTTGACCTCATCCGCACACTAATGTAACAATTTCACCCTCACGTTGTAACATTGTTCTCATCATCACACTCAAAGAGGTGAAGTGAGGTCTGTCCTCGCTCGTTAGGTTGAATAACTATGAAATAAAAGACTGGATATTAGAATACATGCCCATTGTAGACTTGTGCTTTTCCGATATGTATTCTTCTATTTCTGAAATTGAACACCTCGGGGTGGCCGAGAGGTAGCCGGTCGAGGCAGGAGTCGGTTGGTGCGCTAATGCATTTACTCCAACGTGGGTTCGAATCCCGCCCTGGGAATGGATGTTTGTGTGTGTGATTTTAACTTAGTTCTAAGGGTATCGGTCTATACAGGTAAATCAAAGAAGAAGCCCATTTTAGGCAGGGGAAAAGATAGATAGATTAGCGCGTTCACTTTCTGTGCATGTGGTCACGAGTTCAATTCCCGCTGAAGCCCATTGAACGAAGTGGTTCGGAGCAGGGCTTGAAATGGAAATATTCAAGAAAAGGAACTTTTTACCTTTGTTATGCTAATGTCCTTCTCTTGTCCATGATTACCATATTGACGAGACGGAACAGGAAAGTTCCAGATATTCTCGAACTAGAACAGCGTTTGGATCTGCTCCTGTCCATTTCGAGCCCTGGTTCGGAGCAAACTTTACCAAAAACTGTAGGTCCCATTCTTAGAATCTCACAGCCCTTTTAAGACGATAATAATTGAATCCAATTCAGGATCTGAAAGATATGCCTTCGTAACACAAATCATTATCATCATCAGTGTTTTGCCAAAAGTAGGTCTTTCAGTGGACGCAAGAGAATTCCTCACTAATCATCCCGATCTTGTGCTTTACTTTTTTATCTCAACATATGATTTATCTTCCTGCTGTCAAGGAGTTTGATTCTTCCTATTTTCTCAAGCATTCTTCGTATCTCTGTGTAATCAATGTCCTAACCAGTTTCTTCTTTATTGTCTCCAGTATTGTTCATCTCTCGCCTACTCTCTTCAGTACTTACACATGTACTGTGTCCAGCTATATTTTCCCTTCTTCTCCATGTCCACATTTCAATGGCTTCCAATTTTCTCTCTTCCTTCTTTCGTAAAATCCATGTTTCTACTCAAAACAACACACTCAGTCGCACCAGCCAAATGCCACGATAGTACCTACTAACTAGACCGTGGCCGACTACCAGAGCTGAAACGGGTCAGGTTTTGGACCGGGCTGTGACCCGGTTTTAGCTCTGACCCAAAGGCCATAAATAAAATGTAATTCAATTCCATACAACACAATACTTCACACTAGTGAGGGTGAGGTTAGTAAGGTACCTGCCTCAGGTGCCGAAACTGAGGGGGAGGGGGAAAATCGGGGGCGTCGGAAACTATTATATAAAAGGAAAAGCTCCAAATGTACAAAGGGCGAAATAAAAATTTGGCAGAAACCGTTCGTTTTCTTTTTAACGCACAGACAATTTGAGTTTTTATATTTTTTTCGCATAATTTATTAAAAAATGGGAAGTGGCATGCGTATTATTACGGATATTTTTTTCAATTCCTATACAATATATTAAAATTAAAGTAAATAAAATTCCAATAAATACATTTTATACATGCCTCGGGCACGGAAATACCTCACAATCGCTCTGTTTCATACTAAATCTCTTCCTACTCTCTCTCACTCTTCTCATGAATCTGCAGACGAGGTTCTTAGTTCAACCAAATTATTACCAATAGAAAACAATTGTCACCAACCTTCCGTCTAGAAAAGGCTGAGTACCAGATGTCATAAAGACTAGCTTGAAAGGAAGCAGGAAGGAGTCGAGGGACAACAGACGAGGTACCTTTGGGTTTTCATTCTCTGCGAAAGTCGTAAATCACATTTAGGCGCGATTCGTGTCGGCCCGGTATCAATTATATATTTAAATATCCCTTTAATAGTAAATAATATGTTGAAATAATGCTATAGATATGATAAAGTAACATGTTATTTATCACGGTACAAAATACCAAATTCATAACTGTAGTGGATGAAAAGATTAAAGCTAAATAAAATTGTTATGGGATTTTCCATGTAAAACTCAACTGCTTTTTGCGAATAAACATACATGTACGTACATTTGCAATTTATAACGCATGCAACTGAGATTTGGCAAAGTGGATGTATACGTAGTGTAGAGCGAAGAACAACAATTCATATGAATATTTGCAAATTAATATACGTGTATTAGTTTTTGTTTCCAAAGCTAAATACGCCTTATGGAAATTTAACATTGAATAATGAAAGGATGAGCGGCCTTAAAATAAGCAGTACACACAATATACATGCAAATATATTTATTTCTCTAGAAAGAATAATGTGATTGTTATGAAACTTACCAGGTTTCTTAAGTATAAATCAAAGTTTTATTTGGTGTCATTTTTGTGTTTATATTTCTAAGGAGACAAGCCTTTTCGTAACCGCCTACTTTTTGGTTAGCTGACTGTCGATATGCGTTTGTATAAGTGTCTGTGTGAACTATTTGCAAGCGAATGAGTGGCATAGAACTATTGTGCATATCCGGCACAATAGCTGACGGATGCTGGGGAAATTAAAGTGAAACTTCTCTCATTCTGGGTTACTGTCCTTCACTAGGTGTTTATAGAAGTGGCTGTGTGGCTTTAGTTCTGCAGACGGGTGAACTTTGGATATACTTATTTTCCAAAATTTTTGCCACTCGGTGATTCAATTAAGCTGTATATTACAGATTCGTTGCATCGATTTCATTATCATGAAGAACTTCGGAACCGTCCGATTTCATAATTTACTTGCATCCATGCAATGTGAAGGTCAACGCGAGCGGTCATTATGTTTAACTCCGCGCACGTCTTTAAGAGACTTCCACTGTTCGCACATCTCGATAAAGGTGATATCGGGAGGAGGAAGATACATGCACAGACACAAAGTAATGCCAAGAGAGCGAGAGCGGGTTAGTTAAAGCCAGCTTATGTGTCATCCAGTGCATGTTGCTATCGCTATAAAGGACAGTCTAATTCCTGCCCTTAAATTAGCTTCAGTTACTGCAAATGGTCCCTCTTCTTCACCATCCTTTCTCCTTATTGTAATTCTAGACGGCACCCGCTTACATTTTTCAATATTCACGAACTCCAAATCCCTTTAGTGGTATAATTTCTTTTGTAAATTTTACCTTTTAGTTCACACCTCTGTGTAAATTATTTGTAAGGGAATACTATATGTGGCTCAATAGCTGGCTGACCTAAACGGAAATTGTTAAAAATTTGAGGGTACGTGACGTTTGGGCACTGCCGTTTGGGCGCGAGAAGTGTTTGTATGCCAGCAGGTATTATTAAAAGAGTAACAGTACAACTTATAAAATATGTCTTCATTGAGTTTTAGTAAGACTACCGCAGCATACTAACTCAACCATGGAAGTTTAAATTCCTAACGCAGTTTCGAGCGTGAGATGTTTATATGGCAGTATGTTTAATGTCAAGGAGTAACAGTGCGAGTCAAATTTTTGAAATACCATATTTACCAAGTAAACCAGGTAAACAAATGTGAACGTCTGTGAACCTGACACAATCCATTTTAAATTTTTAAAATATTAAGCACACCGAACGTTTCTTAAGGCTTTTTTTTACGCAACTTTGGCTTTTGTTCAAATGACAGTTACCTGTGGTTTGATTTTCAAAGGAATGCGTAAACTGGCGTTTCAACAAAAGCACTTGAGTATTAATTAATTGTGGAAAGTTGCAGGGCATATTTCAATTTTGGAAAGTCAGCAGATAAAAGTTCAGATACTCTATAATCTGAAGTGATCAGACTTGTAAAGAACTGGCTTTGGCCACGATATTCCGGGCACTTCTATTTATTTTAATAAATAATATACTTTATAATTTTCATTCTCAATACCAGCTTCCCATTAGCAGAAAATTTTCCTAAGGTAAGAAACCAATACTCACGCCTCATCTGTCACGCTACAATACATGAAATTATCGACGACCACGGGAAGTTAAGAAATAAGGCAATATTCAACTCGCAAAGTCTAGTCGCAGTTGGCGACTGACGTAGAAAAATTAGGCGCAAATGGCACCTAGCGCCCCCTAATTTCGAGCGCTGCCCGGAAGTAAATAAAAACTACTGAAAAAGACTTTGGAATAAGGCTAATTGATTGATTTTTATTGCGTTCCTGCGACCACATAAGTGCTATAGGGCACAGTAGTATGGAACATGGCAATAAAAAGTCGATGTTCGAGGCACCACCACATAAGTAACGAAGTGTTGTCAGGTTCCCGTCGCAATATTTCCCTCAAAATAGTTCAAAATTTCCTGATTTTGAGAAAAAATTCCCGTCCCCAAAGTTTACATGCAAAATTAATCAAAGTTGAAACAAAAACTGCAAAAAAGATTCAACAAAACTGGGTTCGGTTTTCTTTATCTACTCCAAAGTAAAATTTACGTATAAGAGAAATATAACGTTAGAGAAGTGTGCAGCAGTGTCAAAACGCAAATTAGAGTAAGTTTTGGAGTCATGAAGCATTGTAATAAAGGTGGAAGACGTAGATATACGTGGAACTTTATGAACTTGTAAACCCTTGTAACCAGGGTTGAAGAAAATCAAGTTTTGTTCCACGGGATCAATAAGATGAACAGTGACACTGCCGATGTCGTGTAAGACATCCCTAGCAGTGGGAAGAGGTGGCATGTAATAATAATAGAAAATGACCGATATTAGTGTCGAAATTCCTCGTTTTGGGACTCTGAGATGAATAGTGACACTCCCGATGCCGTGTAAGACATCCCTAGCACCGATGGGAAAGGGTGACACCTAAAAATAATCGAAAACGACCTATATTAGTTTCGAATCCATAGTATTTTGGGTCCCTTAAATGAATATAGACACTCCCGATACCGTGTAAGACACCTCTATCATCCCTAAGGTGAACGGGCGGGAAGGGGATGACGTAAAACTACTCGAAAATGGCCGAAATTAGTATCGAGTCCATAGTTTTCTGTGTCGCTGAGATGAATAATGGCACTCCCGATGTCGTCTAAGTCCACGTTCAGCCCCTATCTGAATGGGGAGAGGTGATAAGGGTTAAAAGATAAAATGTTTAAAATGACCGAGATTAATGTCGAATCCATAGTGTCCGGGGGCTCGCTAAGCTGATTGTTGACAGTCCCGATGAAATTTACGTCCAAGTATAGTCGAACAGAACTTTGCTGAAGTAGAAGT
This sequence comes from Lepisma saccharinum, assembly GCA_022664845.1. NCBI lineage: Eukaryota > Metazoa > Arthropoda > Insecta > Zygentoma > Lepismatidae > Lepisma > Lepisma saccharinum. Next base: position 11,951 of record JAGDQP010040055.1, on the reverse strand, counting down.
ATTGATAGTAGCTGCCAATACACATTACTCACCCCGCACCAAACCTTCAAACTCACCTCCAAACTTCATCTGACAGCTTTCATTCGTTTATATATAAATAAACTTTTAGTAAGTACGTAAGTTTCTACAGTATGGTAGAGTGTGTGCACGATCAGTTTATGTTAAAATATGTAGACTACCGGTAGTTGTCTGTATATCAATGTTTTATGTCGTTGTGTGTGTACTTATTCTTAGATGTAATTTTCTTTTCTTTTTTATTATTATTATTTCGGCATTTTGTTCTTATATAAAACATTTAGCATGGTCAAGTTGTAGATAAGGTTCTTTCAGCCTTAACTTCGCCATTCAAAAGAAGCCAATAAACTAAACTAAACCAACGGGCGGGTACATCAGTTAGTATTCCATAAACTATGAGAGCTATTTTAGAGCCGCCGTCGTTCAGTAGTAGAGCGCTCAGTTCTGGTCCTTAGGGTACCGATTCGATCCCGGCTCGTGCCAAGCGGTCTTTGTAATAAACAAAAACAGTGTGCGTGGGTTTTCTCTCGTTTCCTCCCACTTTCTTCATTTCACCAATTCTCCCATCATCACGTATTCGGTCTAATCCTAAGTTGCCTAAGGGCCTTAGTTAGATAAAACTGAATTTAATGAGAGCTATTTAAAGGTGCGGTTTCGTTTGTGTGATGACTGCATGCAATGATCGCAAGAAACTGCTGCACGCGACACTGCATTGACACGTTGAAGGGAAATCAGTGGAGTCGGCTTGGTTTGTGCATCGGACGCATGATGTAGCATGCAACTGCTGGAACGGCTCAAGTCAAGCTGCAGCAATCGCGTGCGTTGCAGAGTACTGTGCAGTTTACATTCGTGTTTTCTTTGAATTTGGAAATATTTTGTGCCAAATATGAACTTCAGCAGAGATGAGGATTGAAAGCTACGTCAAGAATTGGGCTAAAATGGTATTAAATTGTTGGTAAAACCCGAAAGGAAGAGAATGCATGCACATATGTAGTAAGTTGCGAGCTGAATAGATGGCAGCAGAGTACTTCAGCAGCTTGAAGTAACACTATTGTTTTATATTAAATTAAAGTTGAGTTTAATTTAAAATGCTGCTTATATTATTATTATAGTTGTTTGTAATCATGTATACAATTTTGATACCGCAAAAAATATTGTTGACAGAAAGATCTTAAACTTGTAATGCACGGAAAGTGAATCATATAATTGTATAGATATATTATGGCGTGTCACACGCGCCAAATACACAAACGAAACTACCCCACTATTCATGATTCCGTCGCACGCATTCACTGAATGCGGTCACTGCATACGACCATCGCCTAAACGAAACTGCACCTTAATGCATCAAATCAATAGTGGATACACAGCTTTTCATTTTCATCCTTCAGCAATCATAGACATAAGTACACTTTATACTTCCACTGAGTATAAATTGCTTTCGACCAATTTGTGAAGAAATCAAGTAATTTGACACAAATACACAAAGTACGTGATGTTACGAAACAAGAACTGTATTTTCTGTTTTCTGTGTGTGTTTGTTTTCATACGTATTACAAAAATTAACATATTTGTAATACAAATTGTGAATAATGTGAATTGGGTTCCTACGTTCTCTTCTAAAATTTCGCTAATCAAAATGAACCAATCAAACAGTTTAAAATTCTAGGTCGAACACTTTGATTTTGGTTTACATCATAAGTGTCTATCATTACATAATGAATAATATGTACATTTTAAGCTTACATATGATTCATATCACAGAATGATTAAAAATACTGCACTTTATTTCTACTTTTCTTTTTTTAAAGTATTTTTTATTTAAATCATTGATTTAAAAAAAAAATCATGAGATTTAAATCACTTTGATTTACATCGATCAGCACTGCATATAACCAAACCAGTCTTTACTAACCTAATCCACAATGGCTTAATTTATAAACAGTAAAAGAAGGCAAAAGATAAAAACCATGCCATCTCAGTGTGATGCCATTAGTATTCTTCAGAGTTACAATACCCGGCTCTGATTCAACGTGCACATTTTACGATTTATTTTAGCGTGGTTTCCGTAAGATTTTCTGTCGCTACCTATCGAGTTATGCATATGGAACTGCCAGAATCATTATTTTTTAAAAACGAATTGTATAAAACGTATAATATTGGCCAGTAGCAGGCTTAAGTTTGCAGCAGATAAGGTAAATCTTATCTAAGTTTCCCTCCACCTGACAACACTGGGACCCGCAGCCGAATTTTCCCAGTGTATATGGATATGCAGGCCAGCGAACTAAAACTGTGAAAACTTTACCCAATCTATTGATACACAATTTCCATAGGCACTCTCTATGTACTGCTGGGGTCTAGGACGTTTTGGTGTGAGGACCTTTGGTGTTTCGGTATTAATCGAAGGCTTATAATATCGCCTACCACCTAGGGTGCAACTAACATTAAGCCTTGTGTCTCAGATTTTTAATTAATAATAAAGGATGGTAATCCTATAGCTAAGCATGATCTAAATTAAGATTTTATATTTGATACTTAACAAGTTTGGTTTCTATTTTCTCTCTTGGTCAGTCTTTGGTTTCTAGTTTCCGAAAGTAAAATTTTAATTGGAAGAATTTTCCGTAATAAACTTGACTGGTGTCAGTGTTTATGGCAGTGGGGATGAGGCGGTATTCGTCTTAATATAAATATATAGAAGTGAATTTTTAATTAGAACTGGCCTGTGATTGGTGGAGAGAAGAAACTTACTTTTAGTTGGAACTGTTCTGTTATTGGTGGATAAAAGTAAACAATAAATTACGCAAACTGTTACGTTATTCTGTTCTTTCTTTCTTTCTTTTTTTTTTAGTATAGTATAGTATACTAAAGCAAAAATGAGGTCACGGAAGAAATAAAAAGTCGCTTAGTATCGGGGAACGCATGTTTCTACTCAGTCCAAAAACTTCTAGCATCGCGATTAATATCAAGGAAATTGAAATTAAAAATATACAGAACGGTTATTCTGCCGGTAATTCTCTACGGTTGCGAAAGTTGGAGTACGACCCTAGCAGATGAACATAAATTGCGTGTATTTGAAAATAAAGTTTTGAGAAAGATATATGGGCCAAAACGGGACGAGATGACTGGAGAGTGGAGGAGACTGCATAATGAAGAACTCCACGGACTGTACGATTCACCAGATGTTGTAAAAATAATGAAATCGAGACGACTAAGGTGGGCAGGGCATGTAGCTCGGATGGGGGAAAAACGAAGATTATATTCAATCCTGGTTGGAAGGCCCGATGGAAAGAGGCCATTGGGAAGACCGAGACGTCGTTGGGAGGACAATATTAGAAGAGATCTTCGAGAAGTAGGTGTTCGTGATGAAAACTGGCTTGATACTGCCCAGGATAGAATCCAATGGCGAACGTTTGTTACTGCGGCGATGAACTTGCGAGTTCCATAAGCCATAGAGTTAGTTAGTTAATAGTATAGTATAGTATAGTATAGTATAGTATAGTATAGTATAGTATAGTTTAGTGATAGCCGTACAAGGTTTTCATTCATTTGGATAAAACGAATTTCCTGGCTTTTCCAGATTACTATTCAAAGATTCACGGATGATTCAGAACGATTGAACTTGGAAAAGGTTTTATTAAAGCTTGCGAATTTCAGCCTGTAGCAGCTATGTCACCCGCATGATTAAGTGGCAGAGCAGCTTCAGAATGTCGATAACTGGCACCTTTTGTACTCAAGGAACTTATTATGGGATCTTAATCTAAAAATCACAAAGTAATTAATCTGATATAAGAAACAGAACTCCTCCAAAATAATTTAATGCGAGCTTCATCTTTTTACAAATATTCATCCACATATGGGCAACATAAGTTAATGTCGAGTTAGTATTGTAACCACTCAACTGGCGTTGCGAGTAAATTCAGATGTAAGACTACGGATCTAAAATGTGACAGGATACTCAAAATATATAATCTCTCATATTATTCTTACAATACTACTGATGATTTTTTAAAAAAATGTAGCAACTATCAGTGATGCCTGAAGAACCTTATCATGTGCACAGAGAACTGAATGCATGGAAGGAACTTAATGGTACAGCCCCCTCTTGGCATACAAAGGATTTGGATTCAGTTGTCAAACATGCATGGCAAACATGCATTTGTCTGTCAAATTTTTCAAGTTATGTTCACACTAACAAGTTACTGTGAATAATACAGTTCTTTTTCTAAATAGTGAAAGTTCTAATTCAGTAGTTGTTCAAAATTAAGATTATGTGCAAATTGACTATTACAGCAATTGCTGTAGTCAGTGCTTTACGCAAAGTTCTTAGGGAGGAAAAGTCTCCCCTCAAATTTTGATTTTTCCCTCAAAAAGTACTGAGGGGTTTTCATCGTTCCCCAACGTAAGGAATTAGAACTGGAAATGTTTGTTACACTAAAACCTCGTTTATTCGGATGGGACCGGACTCGTTCCGGTTAAACCAGATTTACAATTTTTTTCATGTTATAAGCGCCTGCAAATACATATATAGTTTACCATTATTATTGAGGAACATGGTACAAAAAACTGTAAATATAGTAAAACACTGTATGTTAACACTACGGAGAATTAATTAAATTCGCTAATTTGTATACGATGTATTTTGAAAATTACTAAAAATTATATTTTTCGAAATTCGTTCGGGATAAACGAGGTCTCAGTGGGTGCCGGCCGTTTCGGTGTAGGACGTTTGGGTGCACGGCTGTTTCGGTGTACGGATGTTTAGGTGTGAGGATATCTTGGTGTAAAAATTTTAATCTTTACACCGAAACGTCCTATCTAGTTAACAAAAGTTACAGACACTCTAAATGCTTTGAAATATAAAACATACTTTTGTTTAAGTAAGGTAGTAGGTAAGAAATGGCAAAAAAATATTTAGTAAGATATAATAGGTCTACATATTTTTCAAACGGTAATGGGATCTCAAATAAATATGCCATGAAGGACATATTTATTAGTTACACTGGTCAACAACCAAAATGTATCTTTGGTGGATCCATATTTTTTTTTAGTAATTCCATGTCGCTGAATACGAAAATGGCCTTCGTTTTGTTTCATTGTTTCTTGTTCTGAAGACATCGGATTCCCTGATGCACCACACAAATGGAATATACAGGTATGTGGTGATTTGAAAGTGGTCGGTATTGTAACTTGGTCTCCAGCAGGGTTATACGATTACAAAGTATTACTGCTCTCTTTGCGAGTGGAAAAGCCGTGCTAATTATGAAACGAACGAATGGCCTTTACGAGGATATTTAGTTTCAGGTGTAATAAAAGTTTCATTCGAGCTTAGTAGAACCAAGCAAAATACTCCTGCCACCGTTACATATTTCGTCGAATGTATACAATTTTCATTTAGCAATTTACAATTTTGATCGTCTATCACAATTTATACTTGGAATAAAAAAATGTTAGTAAACTTATATTTTTCTTAAGTATCATAAATTCCATGGTGTTCCTTATGATGTATGGAAATTGGTACAATTTTAAACATCACATAATTCATAATCTATCCTTTTCATTGGGACAATGAAGAACACAAAAGGAAGGAAACTACGCCCAATTCTAATTGAAGATCTGAATTACAAAACATCCCAAGTTCACCGCAGTATTTTTTCAGCACGAACAAAAAAAATAAAATAAAATAAAAAAACAGTCCAAGTCCTGGTATTATTCTATTCAGCTGAAAATATTTTTTATTAAAAAAGATTTCTGTGATATGATTAGGATGTAATTATGCAAATGTATAACCATTGGAACATAGATACCGAAGAACAGAAAAAATGCAAATACGAAAAAAAAAGTTGACTTTGGATGTTTTGCAGTTCAGGTCTTCAATTGTGATGTTCCCAATAGAAAACTTCATACACTTTCCAAATCTTAGTTACAAATAAGACACAGACAGTAAACAAATCCTTACTTAATTATAAGGCGTTCATAAAAGTGACAAAGTAAAAACTAACTCTACATCGAAACGTTCTTTATAATGCATTAAAAATGTTGAAATACCATTAAAATCTCATAATACAGCATCCTGAATTAGTAGCTGGCAAGCACTGATTCCCAGTGACCTGAAAAACTTTGAAAAGTCAGGGAATTCAGCTTACAAGTAGAAGGGACTGAAAAAAACAAACAAAGAGTTTCATGGAAAGTTTCAAACACTCGGTAAAGTCAGGGAATATTAAGTATACATTTTTGTCTCTCCGAACATATTGTTTGAAATCTTCATTTTGATACAGCAGACATATAAGACATGTCTGAAAGAGGTGGAGACTCTTGCAACTGGAACCAAGGGTTTTAAAATTCATTTTATTTCCATAGCAGAGCTTGCATGGACTTCCATGAAATTGTCTACCTAAGTATTTGGCTTTGGAAGCCATAATAATAATAATAATTATTATTATTATTTATATAAATACGCCCACCATTGAACCAACAGATACAAAACTTGGCGCCATGTGAAGGACTATAAATGGCGTCGTTTCATGTTATGAATGCCACAAAATTCACTGACACAATGGCGATCGAGCGAAGCTAGGTTGGATTATTTTTTATTATATGCGATACTCATGACGTTCAATATTTTATGTGCCCCCTCTCAACGCGGAATTGCAAGGCCCTTTCACTCGCATATGACAAGTTCTTGGCTCAAAACTTTGCTTGTGTTTAAGTTTCAACACTTTCACACATGTTGAACAGGTTGATTCCTACTATAATTTTTACATTTCTTCGCTATTATAAACTTCACTTTAACACACATTATTAATTAGATGTTGAATTCTCGGCTCATAATATTTGGATCCTAGATATCATTTCTCAGATAAAAGAACTGCAGATAAACGCTTTGGTACTCCCTGCCTGTTGTGTGGTAGATATAAATATTTACCTGAAATGGGGTTGAGAAGCCTTGCTTTCTGTTAGTAATAGCTTTATGAAACGAACGAATTGCCTCTAAGAGAATGCTAGACCGTTGGGATCTTGGATCGATCTCAGAGGCCGACCATGGTGACAAATTTTACAGGGTTTTTCCTCAGTCCTACGAGGCAAATGCTGGGATAGTACTTCCAACGTAGGGCTTGGCCGACTCCTTGACGATGCTCATGACATTTAATACTAATTTTATGTGCTCACTCTCAACGCGGAGGAAGATAAATAGTAGCAATGACTTTTTACTCACTGACAAGTCCTTGGCTCAAAACCTTTCCTATTTTTAAGTTTCAGGAGAGCCAATTGAAAGGTCACTTCTGATACCAATTTGATTTTTTTTTTACCTGAATTGAGTTTAACTCCACCGAAGCTTCTGAGAGAAACAACATCATTGCCTTAATTTATTACAGATACAACCCGGAATAGAAATTAACCGTTCTAATATGGAAAAGTTTTCGTTTTAGACACAACACAGCAATATTTCTTTTCACCTTATGCAAAACAAAATTTCAAGGTTAACAGAATCCATATAATACAAAGCATTTATTCTCACTGCAAACGAACTATCTGCGGCTACATTTTGTTTGAAACCACCTTCCGGGTAAGTTTGGAACGGGCTAAAAACCGGAACAGCTTTAGAAGTAATCGAACGTGGTTAATTTGAGAATTTGTGCTCTTCAAAGAAATTTTGAGGTACACTGAAATCACGTTTATCCGGAACGAATTTCGAAATATATAAAGTATTTTTTTGTCGTTTTCAAAATACATCGTATACAAATTAGCGCATTTAATTAATTCTCCGTAGTGTAAATGTACAGTGTTTTACTATATTTACCGTTTATTTTACCATGTTTCTCAATAATAATGGTAAACTATTTATGTATTTGCAGATGCTTATAACATGAAAATATTGTAAATCTGGTTTATCCGGAACGAGTCCGGTCCCATCCGGATAAATGAGGTTCCAGAGTAATAAATATAAATGTAACAAACTCTTCTAGTTCTAATTCCTTACGTTGTAGAAAGATGAAAACGTTAATAAGAACTTTTTAAGGAAAAAATCAAAACTTTGAGGGTAGATTTTCCTCCCTAAGGACTCTGCGTAAAGCACTGACTACAGCAATTTCTGTAATAGTCAATTTGCACATAATCTTAATTTTGAGCGACTATTGAATTAGAACTTTCACCATTAAGAAAATGAACTGTATTATTCACAGTAAATTGTTAGTGTGAAGTGTGAACATAACTTGAAAAAACTGACAGACTAATTGAATGCCACGCATGTAAGAGAACTAACCCAAATCCTTTGTGTGCCAAGAGGGTCCTGTACCATTGAGTTTCTTCCATGCATTCAGTTTTCTGTGCACATGATAAGATTCCTCAGGCATCACTGATAGTTGCTACATTTTTTGAGTATCCTGTCACATTTTATATTCGTAGACTTGCATCTGAATTTAATTCGAAAAGCAACTTGAGTGGTTACAATACTAACTTGTGATTAATTTACGTCGCCCATATGTAGATGAATATTTGTAAAGAGATTAAGCTCGCATTAAATTATTTTGGAAGAGTTATATTTTTTATATCAGATTAATTACTTTGTGATTTTTAGATTAAGATCCCATGATAACTTCCTTGAGTACAAAAGGTGCCAGTTATCGACACATGAATGGTCATGTATCATGTTTAATTATGCTATTGATTTTTCTTTCTCCTGAACTTTTGAATAAGCCAGTTTATCATTCTGAAGCTGCTCCGTCATTTGATCATGCAGGTGGCAGAGCTGCTATAGGCTGCACTTGGAAAGCTTAAATAAAGCCTTTTCCAAGTTTAATTGTTCTGAATTATACCTGAATCTTTGAATAGTAATCTGGAAAAGCCAGGGAATTCGATTTATCCAAATAAGCGGGAACCTTGCACGACTATCACTAAACTATACTATATATATATATATATATATAAACCGTTTCGGAGTAACATAACAGTTTGCCTAATTTACTGTTCACTTATTGTATATCCACCAATAACAGAACAGTTCCAACTAAAAGTTAATTTAAGGCTCCTCCTCTCCACCAATCACAGGCCAGTTCTAATTAAAAGTTCACTGCTATGTATTAAGACGAATACCACCCCATCCTACTGCCATAAATATTGACACCAGTCAAGTTTTCTATGATGGAAAATTCTTCCAATTGAAATTTCACTTTCGGAAACTACAAACTAAAGACCAACCAAGACGGAAAATAGAAAGCAAACTTGTTAAGTGTCAAATATAAAATCTTAATTTAAATAATGTTTAACTATAACATTGCCAATCTTTATTATTAATTAAAAATCTGACACACAAGGCTTAGTGCTAGTTACACCCTACCTTACACCCTTTAGCGGTAGTTGATATTTTAATCCTTCGGTTAATACTCATGGTACTTCTTTACATTATAGACTAAAAGAAGTTATAGACTACTTCGCTCAATAAAAAAACAATTACTGTACTATGTTTTTCTCTCTATGATGATACACAAATTGAGTTTGAACATAACAAGTATTTTAAATCAACACTTTCATACACCGAAACACCCTTACACCGAATCATCTTTTGCACCCAAACGTCCTCACACCGAAACATCCGTACACCGAAACGTCCGTGCACCGGAACGTCCTACACCGAAACGTCCGTGCACCGAAACGTCCTACACCGAAACGACCTGCACCGAAACGTCCTACACCGAAACGTCCTAGACCCGGTCTCAGTGTATCTCAAAATACCTTTGAAGAGCACAAATTCTCAAATTAACCACGTTCGATTACTTCTAAAGTTGTTTCGGTTTTTTAACCTGTTCCATACATAGCCGGAAGTGGTTTCAAACAAAATGTAACAGCAGATAGCAGTTTGTTTGCAGTGATAATAAGTGCATTGTGTTATATGGATCCTTTTAACCTTGAAATTTTGTTTTGCACAAGGTGAAACGAAATATTGCTGTGTTGTGTCTAAAACGAAAACTAACTCATCCATCATAGAACGGTTAATTTCAACTTCGGGTTGTAGCTGTAATAAACTGAGACAACACCTGCCCCGGACTACTTGAATGTAATGATGCTCTAAGAAGCTCCGGAGAAATTAAGCTCAAAATTGGTATTAGATGTCACCTTTCAATTGCCTCCCTTGAAACTTAAAAATTGGCAAGGTTTTGAACCAAGGACTTGTCATATGTGAGTAAAAGGTCCTTGCAACTATTTATCTTCCTCCGCATTGAGAGCGGCCACATACAATTAATATTAAACGTCATATGCATCGCGAATGAAAAATTATATAACCTACCTTCGCTCACCTTTATATCAATGAATTTATTTTTTATTTATTTTTATTTATTTTCAAATTACATCGTAAAACGGTGCCAGACCGTATTGACATAGTCTTGGAAATACAAATATACATACAAATAATGAAAAAAGTACAAATAATTTAATGGAGAATTGAAACATGGATTAGGTCACAGAACATATAAACTTTTCGATCTCCTTAAGATTATAACCTTCACAATTTATCAATAACTCTTTGATCATTAACTTAAATTTTTTTGTATTAGTATTCTTTATCCGATCAGGTAAAAGATTATAAAATTTTACACCCTGGGATTTGTACGACATTTTTGTTTTTGTCAATCTGTTTTTTAAGGTTATTAAATTGTTGTTATATCTCGTACTGTAAGAATGTACTACAGCACCGGTCAGAAATTCATCTTTGTGAGAATTTATGTAGATTAAACAGTGGTAAATAAACATGCATGGAACCGTTATTATTTCCAATTTTTTGAACATACCTCTACATGAATTTTAAAAAAAAGGTAATCCTAAAATTGCTCTTATTGCCTTCTTTTGCCATAAAAATACTAAATTGGACTCCACAGAACAACCCCAAAATAATATTCCATAATTCAACTGACTGTGAAATAAAGAATGATACGCCATGCATATATACTCCTGTGACAGACAGTAACGTAATTTTCGAATTAGATAAATACTTTTGGACAATTTACTAATAAGATACTCAATATGAATTTTCCAATTTAAAGAGCAATCTATATACATGCCTAGATATTTTATGCTATTAGATTTATTTTTTGCAATTATGTCTCTCTTTAAGGAAAAATAAATACTTTCGGTTTTATCAATATTAATCGTCATGTCATTTTCATAGAACCATTTTATCATTATATTTAATTCATCATGTTTAGAAGCTACCAATGTATCTAGATTATCATTACCCATTAACAAGGTTGTGTCGTCTGCATACAATACTGGTGATACTGACATCACTTTAGGAAGATCATTTAAGAAAATAACAAATAATATAGGGCCGAATATGGAGCCCTGAGGAACACCTCTATTAAGAGTCTTGTACCCAGATAATCTACCATTAACCATTACCGCCTGTCTACGATTCAATAAATATGTACGTATAATATTTAAACTCAATCCTCTTATTCTATATAAAGTTTTAATTTCTCTACTAGTAAAAGGTGAGGAACAGAATCAAAAGCTTTACTTAAATCCAGTAAAGTGACAGACGTTATCTTTTTCTCTTCGAAATTTTTTATTATTTCCCCTACAATCTTTTCGATTGCATCTATTGTACCATATCCAGGGCGAAAACCGTATTGACAAGGAAGTATGATTTTGTTCAAATTCAAAAATTCGTTCAACTGGTCCACAATGATCATTTCGAATATCTTTGAAACAATGGGGACTAAAGTAATTGGTCTATAATTAGCCGGCAATGATTTATCACCTTTTTTATATATGGGTATAACAACGGAACGTTTAAGAATTTCAGGAAATATACCATGCAATCTCGATCTATTCATCAAAATAACCAAATACGGAACAATTATGTCCACTATATGTTTTATTAGATAAGTAGACATACCAAATGCATCTTCAGAATAACTAGTCTTTAATCTCTTAGATGCCAG
>JAGDQP010040054.1:0-17449 GCA_022664845.1 Lepisma saccharinum | reverse complement strand
AATATGTTCTCTCATACTTGCGAGTATAAGACCAACATGTGCCCTACTAGTAGGATATGTAAGAACCACAGTTTGAAGGTTTCACGAAATGTATTAAGTGGATCTTATTTTTACGACTCGTTCACAGTAGAAAGCGTTTGCCGGAAATCGTCATCAGAATTTGACGTTATAGCCACCTATTACCATTGCCGTAAACTAGAGTGGATCGCATATAAATAAACATCTGTCCGATGTTCTTATAACCAATGCCGGATCCAGAAACTTTCCTACGGTGCCCTTTCCACCGCCCCTTTGCCATTCTTTTTTAGCCAAATAACACGACCGACCTATGCGACGGCCACAATATTTTGTGGCCAACACGTAGTGTACTTTTGTTATCTTCTCTGAAGCCTGTCATGGCATCGCTATTACTAACCCCAGTAAGGCAGTAGACCTACCTATCTGACTTGAATCCTGGTTTTGAATTTTAGAGATGAAGGTAGGTTGTATGGAATAACATTTAAAATGTCTTAGCGTCCCGATATTGAAATTTTGAACACGTTTAAGCCAATTTCAATTTAATAGACGATTTAAGTTTCTTTTTAAGGAGCTTTTATTTTTTATTTTTAGCTGTTTGCCGCTGCCTAAGGGTGCCGCCCAGGGCACTTTCATCCTTTTTCCTCCTCCCCCTCCCTAGATCCGGCACTGGTTACAACCAGTACACTAAAGCGGCAACTCTCCAGGATTTTTAAGGGAGAGGATTATGAAATTAGAATAAATAAATAGTGAAAGATCAATGGAAGTCACGCCATGGTTCATTGAACGGGTCGGGTGATTCCAAACCCACTTTAACACATTTTGTAGGTGCCGTCCTTAGAAGCTCAAGAACTAGTTTACAAGGTTAATGACAATTCATTTAATCAATCAATGGAGGTAAGATGAATAGGGTAGTAAGTGGAACTGGCTCAATATGAGACACATGGCGCTTTACAATTCTCTAACATTTGCCTTCGTATTTTCGGGTACTTCTAAAGACTTTCACACAACGGTTGATATTACATTCAAGAACCAGGGCTGTAATGGAAGGTATACGCGGGTATACAGCGTATACCCACTTCAATTTTTTAGCCATTACCGTATACCCACCTAAAATTGATGAAATATGCAGGTATATGGGATAGTAAGCGAACGGTTTCAATACAACAAGCGAAGCGAATACCCAACTAAAAATTTAGCATTACATCCCTGTCAAGAACCAATGGAAACGAATAACAGATATATATTACAATAGTTCGACATCCAGTACTGAAATATTGTCTTTCAGCTTACAGATTTATAGTCTAAAATAGAAGAAAAGAGAAGATTAGAGGTAAACAAAATTACCCACATAGCAATTTTGACCTGACTCAAACGTGAATCAAACTTACTTTGACAAGTGGAATGCAAGCTTAACAAATTAAGCCAAAAAGGTTTAACCAAGGTTGAATCAAGCAGTTTATAAGAATCAAGGTTAAAATACCTATGACAGGACAACAAAGAGAAACTTAATATACTTGTTAAAAAAGTGTTGACTGTGTGGGAAGGGAACCGAAGTCCATAGCCACACCAATCCGTTGTTGTATTCACCAGACCACGGAATCACACACCCAAGCTCGCTTTCCAACTGATGTTTATATTTACTTCTTCAGATTGCAAGAGATGCCTTTAATAAAACGGTGGGAGTTAGCGAAGATAGCGTACGGCGAAATAATCCTCGCATGTGACGGGACTTCATCGCATTAAGACAACAGAGTAAGTGTGACAAAAACAAAATTCAAATAAATGTCAAGTTTGATCCTTTTTTTGGCATAACTGCTTCTTTCAACAAGCTCGAATTAGGTTAGCAATAAGAACCAAGCCACTTGCGTTGTTTCAACAAGTTTCTTTCATGATTGTTTATTAACTTCAACACAATTTTAAGTTTGACACGCTCAAAGTGACTGACAACCATGTTGCAAGCTGGCATGCTATCCGAGTAGGAGCGCGCAACACCTTTTGAACAAACTATAGTTCTCGAAACTAACGGTAGGTGACTCTACTGTTTTCTAACACCTTGCTCTCTGGTTAAAAACTAACTTCCTAACTCTTGGCTTACGGAACTCACAAGTTCATCGCCACAGTAACAAACTTTCGCCATTGGATTCTATTCCGTGCAAGATCAGGCCAGTTTTTATCATGAACTCTCAGAAATCTCTTTTATATATTGTCATCCCAACGACGTCGACTCGGTCTTCACAACGATCTCTTTTCTTCCGGCTTCCCAAGCACGATGGAATGTAATTTTCGTTTCTCTGGTTTATAAAAATGGAATTCTTTCCATGCAAACGGGAAACACGTTTAATTATATAAATATAATGGGACTCTACTATACTTAAAATCTTCAAAAGCAGAAAATTAAGTTGTTTAAAAAGCTACCCTAAATGTGGGATGTCCTAGTTAATAGATGTCCTCAGTGCTCAAAATGGACCAGAGCAGACGGAACGGGATTCAGGTTCGTGAATTTCTAGAAACTTCTCGTTCCGTCTCGTCACTGCAGTAATCATAGACCAAAGGAGCCAACAGCATCTTAAAAAAAGGTAAAGCGTTCCATTTCGTGGAAATTTACCTTTCGAGCTCTGGATGTCCTAGTACTCAAGTATGATTTTATCATTGCCCCTCTATTTATCTGATATTTTAGGTACTTTGTCATAAATGAAACTAGAAAGAAAGTCACACACGCGGCTTAATTTTATACGATCAGGAACATTGAAGCGTCTTCTCGATTGTCATCTAGTACCATGTAAATTGTAAAAGCCACATTTTAGTGGTGTTTCATGAGAACTGTGCTTGATTAAGCTGTTTGGGGGAGGGCTGTGCTATTCACTCTGTCAGGGGCCTGTTACTTATATCCAATGTGGTCAATAGGGTAACTGATTTCCCTTTGGCGGGGCCCCTGGATTGCAGCCCTTTTATCCCTCCCATTGATCCTTCTCCTTTATTTTGAGACGATTGATTATTATCAATGTCTTAAACGAACTTGTAAACTTCGAACCACTGGACATACAATGGACTCCAAAACCACTCTGTTCACTTAAAATCTGACGGCTTTGAACCTGAAACAACACGAAAAACCATTTTCATACGAATAGATTTGAATTGAGACTTTTGTAGGCGAAAACTGGATCACATATATTAAGACTTAAAACTTGACTAAACAGGTCAGGATGGCCGAGCGGTCTAAGGCGCTGCGTTCAGGTCGCAGTCCAGTCTTCTGGGCGTGGGTTCGAATCCCACTTCTGACAAGTAATTTTTATTATTCTCTTCAAGTTACCTCATGATAATAATTTCAGGACAGAAAGCTAATTCCAAAGTATCAGATGCAAATTTATACGTGGTTTAACTGCTAGGAGTAAAATATAAACTGAAAGGTACGCTTTTAACATTTCTTTTTAGCTTACAGACTTTACCGTAAGTAAAAGTCGGCGGTCCGACATCGGCGTTACAGTTGGCGGGCTGCCGTCGGCCCACCGACTTTTGCTTATGGAGTTATGATCATCAATAGTGTTCTGCTGAACGCTCTTCAAGGTACATCAAGCCCCCTCCATTCATCCTGAATGTAAAGTTCCAATAATCAAAACACTTATTGAGATACGTCATTAAAATCGTTGAAGATAGAAAACATATTAACACGCACATGTGAAGAAAAAGAGAGAGATTGAGAAAAGCGTGACAAGAAACAAAAACTCGATATGAAAAGACAATGAAAACAAAACAGAGGGAAAGAAAATAAGCAAGAAGAAATTATATGTATTCATTACTATGTTCACACACACACACGCACACACACACACGCACACACACACACGCACACTAGTTTAATTTCTTAACTTTAACTTGTAAGATCTATAGGCAGCTTTGGCTCAGACCGGATGGACGATGATGACCTGAATTGGCGCAATGAAGAAAGTGGGAGGATACGGGTGAGCCCCGAGAAAACCCACGCACACGGTGTTTGTCCACCACAAAGTCCACATGGCATGAGCAGGGATCGAAGCGACGACCCTTAGCACCAGAGTTGAGCGCTATAATTTCTTAACTGTCCAATGATTTACCATCTCGAATTTCTCCTATTTCTTTCAAGAAATAAATATCTCCAATTGTATTTTCCGTTATTGGTAAATAGCATACGAGAAAATATTGCAGCTTTATTGATTGAACCGAACCTAGGTTCACAGGTTAAACAAGCGAGTTCGCTGATTAACACTGCACTAATTCTTACCTCTTGTAGTTGGATAGTAAACTTCTATAACGTTCAGGAATGTAATGGAGGGTATACGCGGGTTTACGACGTATACCCACCTCAATGTTTTAAGCATTACCGTATACCGAGCTAAAATTGATGAAATACGCAGGTATATGGGATAGGAAGGGAAAGGATTCGTTAAAACAAGCGAAGCATATACCCACCTAATAACTTAGCATTACATCCCTGGTTATGTTGTATATTTCTTACACGCAGAAGAAAAGAAAGGGAATGGTCAGGTAAATGGCGTCTACTGTTGCTCTTCTTTGCATTTAATTCTCGCAATATTCTTTTCAAGGTCAGGGAATATTCAACTATTTTCGATCTATGACGTATGCCGATGGCTGCTGGATTGCGCAGAAATTGTATACCAATTTCATGAGAAGTACTCTTTAATTGACATTAGAAGTACTCATCACGTACTCTTTAATTGACAAGTGCTTATATAATAAAAACCTACGGATAGAATAGGATATTAACCCATGTCTTTCTTTCTTTTTCTGTTTTCAGTAGGCGAGCATGTTCGCATTTATCTTGAGTACTAGACACAAAACCAATCCTTTATGTTCCGAATATAAATATGAGCCTGCTGCGTAGCCTAATCGGTAACGCGCTCGACTTCAGTGCGAAAGGTCCCGGGGTTCGATTCTCGGTGGGACCTAAAAAATTTCGGTGTTGACCCAGCATCGTAAGGACAATTGGGGAGCTGCTGTAAATAAAAAAAAAAACAAAAAACAAAGGCGATCACAGTGAGAGCTTCGGTTCGTCTCTCCCAACCTTTGTTATTGTCCCATTGATTTATAATCCATTATTAATTATTAGACACCCGTACTCCATGTCCTAAAAGGATAAATTACTAAATTTTATTTATTTTTGACAAGTAACATTCAGATAGGAATACCTTATGAGATTGATGCATTAATATCATGATCTTATTATAGAATAGGAACTACTCTATCTAATTAATTTATTTAGTCTCATTCTTCATTGAATATCATCGATCATATAGTTCATATTTAGTCATATTCGCCAACATATTAGTGTAAATCATGAATGGTAATAGATCATCCTATAATAAATTGAAAGATGGATTAATATACTAAGGGATAAACATAGATTTTACGCATGAATATAAATTTAAATAGATTAGATTAGATATTGAAGAATCGAAGTAAATAATAATAAAGCATTTGCAGAAGATTATATTAATTTAATCAATTTTAACAATCTCTTTTAACTAATTAGTATACCTGTATATATATATATATATATATATATTACCGGCAAAGTGTGAAATCACGGTATTTTATAGAATGCCTAGGTAATGTATAGAATGCCTGATGGTTTTAGGCAAACTATGAAATATAAATTTTCTCTGAAAATGTTACATAGTACTTTTCCTAGGCATTCTATACAATTCCTGAGCCTTATACAGAATGACCAGTACCATTTACGCAAAGTGTTAAAAGGGCACAAAATGAGAAGTCTTTATTAATTAATACGCATTTGAAACTGAAAGAACAAAACTACGAAATACAGCACAGGATATTCTTACCGGAAAACAATGAAAGCAGAACTGAGATTGAAATACTTGTTACAGTAAGTACTCACATTTCTTCTTCACACAAAAACACCTTACATTTTGGCGATTTGATCTTGTACATACATTTCACGACTTAAAGAAGAATGCGAACAGAATATTGTTATCGGTAAAAAAAAATTCCTAGCCAAGATTTTAGATAATACTACTCAAAGCTCTTATTTTATATAAAAAAAAATCGTTTTGGTATAACCCTTGAACAACACTCGCAAGCAGAAACTGGTAACAACATTTGATAAACGTTCCGTAATTTTAAATCGAATAATTCGTAATTATAACGAGTAGTAACCCACTTCCACATTTGTCATTATGTTCGGCATTTATCTGATAATTTTGCACTTGATAAACATGTACTAGATAATCCAATTTAAATTGGTATTGTAGTTATGAAATATCTTTTTTTATATTCAACAACTCTGACTTCATAGTTCGTATAATTTTCTTTGTTATTCTCTATCCAATTCTTTACTTCTGTGACCAATATGTATGCTTTTTATTGTACTGTTTATAGCACTCTAATAAAGATATTAAATTATTATAAGTAGTAGTAGTTATTGTAGTAGTAGTAGTAGTGCAAGACTGAAGTCCATGATCTGATAGTTGCTACCCAGATAGACACAACTTCACACTAGCCATGATATTTCCCAGTCGTGATACTTCACGCAACAAGCGTGTTGTTACAAAGTTGTGGCAAAATTGATCATGAAAAACCTGCCCCATTAAATTGCAAACCAGTTTTTTTTTTGTTTTTTTTTAGATTTAATGAATCACATTCATCACATGTCGTAAACCATTATAAAGTACGATATTATAATTTATCAATGAATTAATTGATTAACAGATATAGTATTATTTTATAAAACAACTTATGTGTATATAGATATTATAAATAAACCTTCTGACATTGTTTAAGCGTTAGAACCCTCGTCACCAGAAGAAAAGCGCGCCTCGGGTTTTATTCGATTAGATTCTACTGCGTGAAAAAAAAAAAAAAAAAAAAAACGTACCAACACGATTGGAGATTAAATTCGTTATTTAACCCATATCATGCAGAGTGCGTCCACTCGGGAAAATTATGCATGGTATCTGTTAGTGTTCTGCTTATCTATGTGAAGGATAAATTTCGGTGTCAAAGTTCTTGACAGTAGTTCACGGCTTCGCGTAATGGTAGCGTGTTGGTAGCCCGGCTTCGATACCCGGCAAGGCGAATATTTTTTTTTCTTTTTTACACAGCTTTACTTGTTTTAATTTGTACCTATAAATATTTATTCCCCTTTGCTTCTTTTTATTTTTTCAACATTTTTTTTTTCACAGTTTTCAAAACTTAACCCATTTCTCGAAAATAGGTTTTAAAAATTTCAGGTTAGATGTTCGTTCTTTCGTTATATGAAATGAAAACAAAAAACGCAATACATCAACCCGAACAGGAAAGTACACACCATTATGATTCTCTTGAGGTGACTCGCTTGTGAAAAATGAACGAATCAGCCTCTATAGCTCTAACACAGAATCAATCTGCTATCGCAGTTCCGAATTTAAGCCTATATGAATGTATTTATTTCAGAAAGAGCCTTCGTAACGTAAAAAATACTAATAAAATGTAAGTCACTCAGAATATGAACCGTTACAAACAAATCTGAAGGTTCTAGGTTCGAATCCCTCTGCAGACGGTTAGAAAAATCTGCCACAGGCTTGATGTTGGCTAACCAACGTTTTAACAAGACAGGTTAGTAGCAAGTTTGACCTGAAAGGTTTGTAGTAACCTTGTCATGTTTCAACTAGCAACTTTGCTGCAAGATTTTAGTAAGTTTGTAAACTTGCAACGTGAAACTTGCTCCAAACTTGCAGTAAGTTTACTCTGTTATCTGCGTATCGTTGGCATCGGCCAAGCTTGGGCAGGGTGTGTGTGTGGTAAGTATTGCAGACTGTCTCATGTCGGGCATTACGTCTGGCGTCTTTGCCAAATATTTTAGGTGGGGGGTTTCTCAACCAATGGATCGCAAATTACTGGTATGTAGGGGGTCAAACGGGAGGTGAAGAAAGAAATTAGGCTCGAGTCTGGTGTGTAAAACGTATGAATTTTAAAAGTGTTTTATTTTGTTTGTTTCCTATCCTAAAACCATCAGCCGTATTCAGAAACGTGTTTTGGAGTGACTAGCGCTGTTCTAACGAGTGACTGACTACCAATATTAAAAAAACTGTACTCTTTAGTACAGCGCTAGTCAATTGAGAAAAACGTTTCTAAATACGACTCCATGTTTCTAATCTGTGTGAATATGCAGTATATGTGTAGTAGGCTGTAGGGTGTATTTATGCTTAGTATGAACAAGAAAATTACTTATCTGGGTTTCCTAACAGAAGAAATGGTAAAAGGAGTCAGGGGATAAAATAAGTTGGGACGCTTTGCTGAAAGCGAATGCCGGGATGATAATCTTTATAAGGTTTACGAGCCATCTGGTCAATTTCCCTTTAGGATGACTGCTTCGGTTTAATGTGTAGAACTTTAATACGAAATTAATTTTCTATGATAATTAGTCAATTTAGTGATTGTGTTAGTAGTATTAGTAATATAATTTTGAGTTCATATGGTTGTTAGTACATTCTTACAGCTAGGTTTAGTGCACTTGATCTTGTTAATCTGCGAACCTAGTTTCGATTCCCTATTAACCTGCGTCCTTTTTTTCATATGCTATTTAACACTAGCGGAAAATCCAATTGGAGATATTTATCTCTTGAAAGAGATTGGAGATTGGATTGGATTTTATATTGGTGTAGGTAAAATTAACACTGAGATGTTCGGAATATATCAGATTCAGGTCTTCCGTAAACATCAATCTGGCTCATTTTCAATTCTAGTTTACAGATTGGAAGTGCTATATTTCATATGCCTCATAAATAACTTCATTCACATCCTGCAAATAATAACAAGTTAATGTATCGTGTTCTCTGCACATTTGGAATCGGGAATATACGAGATTAGGATTGATGTCTATGGAAGACCCGACACTTAACATTATTAAGTTGGAAAGCTATAAATAGTTTCGTTAAGGTGAACGCTGAAATACTATGTTCAATGACACCCCCTTCCCCCTCTCAATGACAAAGTATAAAACTTCCTTGACACCAAAAACTCAGACTTTTTCTTGAAGACCTTTTTGAGATATTTAAGCTGGAATTTCGGCATTTTACTCCGAAGGGGCACGTTTCAACTGTCGTAGAGAAAATGGGGGTGTGATTCAACACAATGATTTTTTTTTATGCAGACAGTTAGTAAGTCTAAACATTACAAAAATTTGCAGCCTTATTAATTCAAATTCTTCACACAGAGAGAGAGAAAAAAAATGGTTTCAAAGTCCAACTTTTTGCAATTTGTTATTAATTCTCCAGCCTTTTTTTTAAAGCAAACAAATTCATTTTGAGAAAATGTGTTTCTAAATCTTGAAAGTACATTTTAGGGGCTACACAATGGTGTTTGATTCAGCTCTCTAACTATTCTTCTTTTTTTCTTTTGAGATATTGAGGTTTCCGTACATAACCGTGGGAACAAGAAATGTCACCTCGCCATGTTGCAAATATTGCCGTTCCGGGGAACTAAGTGCAAGACATTTTTCTGTTCATCAAAACTGGTTCTGATATCCTAAGGCATGCAGGAACCCATGTATGAAATGACTTTTGTTTAAAATGGTGATACGGATTATCCACAATGAGAGACAAGGCAACAAAGGATATTACCCATATTAGGCAAAATAAGGATGGCGAAGGATTAGTGATCACCGATGAAGACAGGATCAAAGAGAGATGGGTTGAATATTTCGAAACGCTCCCAATTGAAGAAAATCCGAGAAAAGTTTTTAGCGATGGAACTACAATTCTTGGAACGACAACAAGAATAAGCCGAGAAGAAGTAGAGAAAGCATTAACGAAAATCAAGGCCGGAAAAGCTACAGGTCCTGATTGAACACCAGCAGAAACGTGGAAGAGTTTGGGAACAGAAGGCATAGACATTGTATAGGACCTGATGCCAAAAAAACTATGAACAGGAAAATATGCTGATGCAATGAAGTGTTATTGTACACTACCACTTTTTAAAGAGAAGGGAGATATACAGAATTGTGGAAACTAGAGGGGGATCAAACTAATGTCACATACGATGAAGATTTGGGAGAAAATTATGGAAGGAAGATTACGAGAAGAAACATCAATAGGAGAAGAACAATTTGGATTTATGCCAGAAAAAAGTACAACAGATGCAAATTTTATATTAAGACAAACTATGGGAAAGCATCAGAAAAAGAAAAGGGATTGGATATGGTCTTCATTGATTTGGAGAAGGCCTACGACAGAGTACCACGTCAGGAAGTATGGATATGTTTGAGGGAGAAAGGAGTGCCAGAGAAGTATGTAAGAATAATCCAAGATATGTATACAGGAGCTAGAACTCGGATAAGAAGTAGTGTGGGATTGATACTCCAAATATCTCTTATAGTTGGATTACAGCAGGGTTCAGCCTTAAGCCCGTACCTCTTCAACGTAGTCATAGACATAACTCAAGATGTGAGAGATGAAGCCTCCTGCTGTATGATATTTGCCTATGATATTGCACTATGCAATACTAATAGGGCAGAACTTGAAAGGAAAGTAGAGAGTTGGAGGATGTCTCTGGAAGATAGAGGCATAAAGATTAGTAGAAAGAAAACTGAGTATCTTGAGTTTAACGGAGAAGGACATGGAGAAGTGATGTTGCAAGAAGAACGATTGAATGAAATGAAAAGTTTTAAATATTTAGGCTCATGTTACTGGGAATGGCGATTTGGACTCTGAAGTAACACATATAATGCAAGAGGGATGGCGAAATTGGAAGAAAGTATGTGGCATTCTGTGCGACCGCAGAATCACGGTGAAGAATAAAGGGATGATTTACAATACAGTGTTTAGGCCAGCAATGATATACGGAGAAGAAACATGGCCAATAAAGAAAGCACAAGAAAAGAGATTAGAGGTAACCGAAATGAGAATGCTACGCTGGATGTGTGGGATAACGAGACAGAGCGAGAAATGTGAGAGTAAGAGGAACAACCAAGGTTGTAGAGATATAAGAAAGAAAGAAGATACAAGAAAGAAGACTGCAGTGGTATGGACATGTAATGAGAAGAAATGACTATGTAGTCAGAAGAGTGATGGTAATGGAAGTGGAGGGCAAGAGACGTAGAGGGAGGCCAAAGAGAAAATGGATGGAGAGGGTTAAGAAGGATGTAGGGGAGAGAGCTTTGTCAGGGAAAGAAGTTCAGGACTGGGCTTTGTGGAAAAGGCTCATCAGAAACGTCGACCCAACGTAGTTGGGAAAAGACGATGAGAAAGAAGAAGAAAAAGAAGGCGATTCAACCATTTTTGTTGTTGTATTATTTGTCATGGAATGACCACTGCAGATTAAAACTAATTCTGTTGTCCAGATTGTGCGAGATCGACACAGAAGACAAGTAATGTAGGCGAGAAACAGATTAGGACATTGGCTGCTAAACAGAGATTGTAAATTATACTCAGGCACAAAACTAAAGGATTGTTAAAACGAAAAGAGGAAGAAAACAAATAAAACTCCACGACAATATTAAGGAAAATGAATCGCATACTAAGGCGAAATAGAAACCGCACGAACGAGATAAGTTAAGAGCGCATGACGTATCTTGAAGAACCTGTCCCTTCGGGGCAGAAAACTTATAATGATAATAAGTGTAATTACAAGCTGACAAGAAATGTCAGAAACGTACCGTTCAGTTTTCAGTTTTTTTCCTAACACTTTTTTTCCCACGCTTAAATTTATGTATGATACTTTGGAATTGACTTATGGACCTTAGATTTTCGTCCCGAAATAAAAGGGAACTTGCAAGTAAGTTATAAAAGTTTTATGTCAGAAGTGGGATTCGAACCCACGCCCAGAAGACTGGACTGCGACCTGAACGCAGCGCCTTAGACCGCTCGGCCATCCTGACGTGTTCAAGAACGTTTCAATATTTGTGGTTTACTTTGAGTGAACAATAAATAACCCCCATTGAAATCAATCCATACCAAAATGGCGTTCGTGTTGTCACAGCTTCAAAATTGATGATTTTTTATTGAACGGGGCTTGTACCAAGTCCATTTTAAAGAAAGTGTATATCCCGTCATTCGAAGTTCTTTTCAGACGTTACTAATAATTCTATCAATCGTAAATTTGAAAGGAACAAATTTGCGAGTTTCAGAATTGTAGCATGAAATTATCCCTGACGCCCAGCTGCACTATCTGCATGTTACTGGTTTCCATTTTTTATTATTATTATTATTATTCAGGAACTTCCCCCAAGACTGATTGAATGCATCTCTTTCCTCATCTTGAAAGTTGAGACAATTGATAAACATCTTAAAAGAACTTGTGAACTTCGAACGACGGGATATACACTTTTGTTAAAATGGACTCGGTACAACCGAGTTCAATAAAATTCGAACCGGTTTAAAACCTGTGACAACACGAACGCCATTTTGGTACGGATTATTTTCAATTGGGGTTATTGTCAACCTGAAGTGAACCACAGATATTAAAACTTAGTAATCTGGGTGACGAAGTCAGGATGGCCGAGTGGTCTAAGGCGCTGCGTTCAGGTCGCAGTCCAGTCTTCTGGGCGTGGGTTCGAATCCCACTTCTGACATATATCTTTTATAACCTACTTGCAAGTTACCTTTTATTTCGAGACGAAAATCTAAGGTCAGAAGGTCAATTCCAAAGTATCATATATAAATTTAAGCGTGGGTTAAAAGTGCTAGGAAATACTGAATGGTACGTTTTTGACATTTCTGGTCAGCTTATAACTGATTATCATTATCATTTAGACTCATTATCATTTAGACTCATTATCATTTAGACTCATTATCATTTAGACTCATTATCATTTAGACTCATTATCATTATAAGTTTTCTGCCCAAAACGGACAGGTTCTCCAAGATGCGCTATGCCTTCTCAATTCATCTCGTTCTTGCGGTTTCCATTTCGCCTTGACATACGATTCATCTTCCTTAATACTGTCATGAAGTTTTATTTGTCTTCTTCCTCTTTTCGTTTTAACAATACCTTCAATTGCATCTCTGGTCTGCAGGTAATGTCCTAATCTATTTCTTTTCCTCTGATTTATTCTCTCCAATATTGCTCGTCTCTCGCATACATTACTTATCTTCCGTGTCGATCTTGCATAATGTAAATAACAGCGTTAGTTTTAATCTGCAATGGTCATTCAATACAAATCATACAATTTTAGAAAGAAATTGGTTGTATCACCATTTTAGAAAATAAAAATACATTTCGTACATGGGTTCCTACATGCCTTAGGATATCAGAACCACTTTTGGGATGTTCTTCACTTAATTGCCCGCGACGGCAATATTTCCAACATGACTGGTGATAATTTTTGTTCGCTCAGCTATGTGCGGAAACCCGAATATCTAAAAAAAAGAAAAAGAAAAGAAGATCTAGAGAGCTGAATAAAAAACCGTTGTTTTCTTCTTGTTTTTCTTTAATATGTTTCTCTTTTGTTTTATTTTTTGTATGTAATTATTAATAATAAAGGTAATAATAATGGGAGATTAAAATAAATATTTAATGTTTTGAGCTTGGTGTGTTTTTTCATTTTACACTCTTTTAGATCAATAATAATAATAATATGTAAAAAAAACAACAATTGAGGAGCATAAATGTAAAGAGATTCAAATGATAAATGATTTTTTTTAAATCGGATTCATATTTTGTCACATATCTTTCGCGATATAGCGCCATCTGAAAGATGAATTCGATTACATATATTTTTTATTTTCAAATATCTTTGCTTTAAACTGCTTCAATCGATTTTGATAATTCAGAATTTAGAAAAACTGAAAAGAGGTAGTGATGAGCGCAAGAGTCTTGGTCTTGCATGCAAGACCAAGACCAAGACCATGACCATACCTTCAAGACCAAGACCAGCCTACAAGAGTCTTGCACACGCACTATTTGAATATTTTTAAAACGTGGAAAGGAAGGGGAAATCATTATATCACTCACTTGAATTTCTCAGGTTTCTGTAAAAATACCGCTGGAGTGAAGGTGTTCCCAGTTGTGCAAACCATGTGAGTGGATCTGAGAATCATGCCGCTGTTACTGTAGCATACTAAACTAAACTTACACTGTACACTACTGTACACTAAACTTAGAATAGAAGGAAAAAGTTTCTGTTAAGGGCCAAGTAAAGCTAAGATCTCCAACAAGAGATGGCAGCACTATTGTTATGGGCCTTCATTGTTATGGGCATAATAACAATGAAACGATTTCAATAACGAACAAGATATAAATTGAATAATCGGCACGAATAAAACTCTTGAATTACTTATGAACTTTCTTCCCGGAAAGTCTGAACTCTCTAGGATTGAATTTGTAGGAGCAACATTGAAATTTCGTGCAACGATAAAAATACATTAGACACATACGAAGATAGTGCTGCCATCTCTTGTTGAAGATCTTGTCTTTACATTCCCCTTAAGGATAATTTGGATAAAGGGCAAAAGGAAGTCTGATGTCCTAGCTTTCCTGATGTTAGGTTTGTCGTGGTATGATCTATTGATTCAGATAAATGTGGATTATGGTGAGTTCGGAGTCTGTACTGATTTGTGTAACCAAGTCTTTGTGTTCTAAGCTACTAGTCGATTTTATAAAATGTCTGTTGATATGTGTTATGGTACGGAGAATTGAGTCGGAATAAAACAACAGTTTTTGCAGTACACTTGGTAATTGTTCGTCACTTGTAGATAAAGTCGGGAGGAATATTACTAAATGTAGGCTATGGTTTTGGATGCGAAGCAAAAGTTACTTTAGAGTAAGCTAGAGGTAACAAGCGCTTGAGCTTGTATTGAGCACAGAAATGCTTCAAATTCAGCAGGTTTACTTTGATACATTTGTTCAACAGAAAAGTATTGCTCCACAAACTCGTAAGTAATTTTACCGAGCCATCCTGGCTGAGATTTTCTAGAGTTTTCCTCAGTCCCACCAGACGAATGCTGGGATGGTACCTTAACTCAAAGTCCTGGCCGCTAACTTTCCCATTGTTGTCCCAAGCCTTAGGCCATAGATGCATGTTAGGCTTAAATAAATTCAAATTCAAGTCTGTAAGTAATTATACTTTCTATCACTCTTCTGCCAGAGCTCACTTGAGCCATGACTAGTCTCATTATCGTCAATTGTCTGGGTTTGTGTACATGAGTGCTTCTTAGACGAAAACAACAACACTAGCAAGGGAACCTTTTTTTGCTGTTCAGTGAGTTTTGACTTCGGACATGTTTTTGGAGTTGGACCTTATTTGAAGCATATAGATAGCGAAAATAACACGCACAGACTCGCACTCTCTCATATATTTGTACCCCGAGTAAGTCGCAAAATCCAATTGGAGATATTTATCTCTTGAAAGAGATTGGAGATTGGATTGGATTTTATATTGGTGCAGGTAAAATTAACACTGAGATGTTCAGAATATATCAGATTCAAGTCTTCCGTAAACACCAATCTGACTCATTTTCAATTCTAGTTTACAGATTAGAAGTGATATATTTCATATACCTTATATAACTTCATTCACGTCCTGCAAATAATAACAAGATTAATGTATCGTGTTTTCTGCACATTCGGAATCGGGAATATACGATTTTAGGATTGATGTCCACGAAAGACCTGAATCACTCTTGAAAGCTAGGTACGTCCAAGTAGTTTCGTTAAGGTGAACTCTGAAATACTATGTTCAATGATACTCCCTTCCCCCTCTCAATGCCAAAGTATAAAACTTCATTGACACCAAAGATTCAGACTTTTTCATGAAGACCTTTTTGAGATATTTAAGCTGGAATTCTGGCATTTTACTCCGAAGGGCCACGTTTCAACCCTTGTACAGAAAATCGGGTGTGATTCAACACAATGATTTTTTTTGTATGCAGACAGTTAGTAAGTCTAAACATTACAAAAATTTGCAGCCTTATTAATTCAAATTCTTCAGAGAGAAAAAAACAAATAGTTTCAAAGTCCAATTTTATGCAATTTGTTATTCATTTTTCAGCTTTTTTCTTTAAATTAAAGAAATTCATTTTGAGAAAATGTGTTTCTAAATTTTTAAAGTACATTTCAGGGGCTACACAACGATTTTTGATTCAGCTCTCTAACTCCTCTGTTTTTTTTTGTTTTTTTTTTTAGATATTGAGGTTCAGTACATAGCTGTGGGAACAAGAAATATCACCCACCATGTTGGAAATATTGCCATCCCGGGGGAACTAAGTGCAAGACATTTTCTTTTCTTCAAAACTGGTTGTGATATCCTAAGGCATGCAGGGAACCCTTGTATGAAACGTCTTTTTTTTTTTGTTTTTTAATGGTGATACAGATTATCCACAATGAGAGACAAGGCAACAAAGGATATTACCCATACTAGGCAAAATAAGGATGGCGAAGGATTAGTGATCACCGATGAAGACAGGATCAAAGAGAGATGGGCCGAATATTTCGAAACGCTCCTAAATTAAGAAAATCCGAGGAAAGTTCTTAGCGATGGAACTTCAATTCTTGGAACGACAACAAGAATAAGCCGAGAAGAAGTACAGAAAGCATTAACGAAAATCAAGGCCGGAAAAGCTACAGGTCCTGATTGAACACCAGCAGAAACGTGGAAGAGTTTGGGAACAGAAGGTATAGACATTGTATGCGACCTGATGCCAAAAATCTATGAACAGGAAAATATGCTGATGCAATGAAGTGTTATTGTACACTAACACTTTTTAAAGAGAAGGGAGATATACAGGATTGTGGAAACTAGAGGGGGATCAAACTAATGTTACATACGATTAAGATTTGGGAGACAACTACAGAAGGAACATTACGAGAACAAAACATGAATAGGAGAACAATTTGGATTTATGCCAGCAAAAATACAACAGATGCAAATTTTATATTAAGACAAACTATGGGAAAGCATCAGGAAAAGAAAAGGAATTGCATATGGTCTTCATTGATTTGCAGAAAGCGTACGAAAGAGTACCACGTCAGGAAGTATGGAGATACATGAGGGAGAAAGGAGTGCCAGAGAAATATGTAAGGATAATCCAAGATATGTTTACAGGAGCTAGAACTTAGGTAAGAAGTAGTGTGGGATTGATACTCCAAATCCCTGTTATGGTTGGATTACACCAGAGTTCATCCTTAAGCCCGTACCTCTTCAACGTAGTCATAGACATAACTCAAGATGTGAGAGATGAAGCCTCCTGCTGTACGATATTTGCCGATGATATTGTACTATGCAATACTAATAGGGCAGAACATGAAAGGAAAGTAGAGAGTTGGAGGATGTCTCTGGAAGATAGAGGCATAAAGATTAGTAGAAAGAAAACTGAGTATCTTGAGTTTAACGGAGAAGGACATGGAAAAGTGATGTTGCAAGAAGAACGATTGAATGAAATGAAAAGTTTTAAACATTTAGGCTCATGTTACTGGGAATGGCGATTTGGACTCTGAAGTAAC
>JAGDQP010040053.1:0-17450 GCA_022664845.1 Lepisma saccharinum | reverse complement strand
TATATATATATATATATATATATAGTTAGTTCTCATAATACGCATATAACATAAAATATTTTTTGTTACACTGTCTTTATCTGTATATATTTTCACAGTATGGGGCGAGCCTTGTAACCCGGACCATGAGGGAGCAATGACCAGTGTTTTTATAGTGAAACAATGTACTGGTGAGGCCGCGGTGGCTCAATTGATAGAGCGGTCACCTCTGGCGCTAGGGGTCGTCGGGTCGGTCTCTCCTCACCCCATATTGGTTTTGTGGTGGATAAACACAGTGTGCGTTGGTTTTGTTGGGGTTCTCCCACTTTCTTCATTTCACCAATTCATCTCATCATCATCCATCCGCCCTGAGCCAAAATTTCCTAAAGTCCTTGGAAATTAAATTCGAATTAAAAAACAATGTACTACTAGATTTTGAGCTAAAGATACTTGATTTTTGCGGACGGTAATTATGATCAAAAATAGATATCTTCCTTGAATACCGTAATAGAAAATGTATTGTGCATACGGGATATGACCATATTTCGGTAAGAATTCATTTTTTTTTTTTTCAGCTTACAGTAAAGATGTCTTCGAAGTTGTATTATTTCTAGGAACGTAAATTCTTCCTATAATTCAAAATATTTCTTCAGTTCTCTGGAGGTTTATTAGTATTTTAATACAAACTATACGAAATAACTTCAGTCCATATGTCTTTAGTTAATTCCTTATTTTTGTCAGGGTGAAGATATAGGAAGTATAGCATTGTGGCCGTGAATGCATTTATAAATAATACTAACTTTTGCCTCGTAAGTGTGCAGGGAAACAAAGCAAATTAGGCTGAATGTGTGCTCTGTTCGGATTAGCAAAAGTTCGAAATATCCGGACTTCCATTAAGCCGGAAAGTTATTTAGCGTCTTTAGCCTTCTAGCGCGTTTTAGACTGTGATCTAGTGCCAGCTTATCGCAGCGACCTGGCAAATACGTATGCGTCGGAGCTTACTTCAGCCGAGTTCGCCGTACAGTACAGTACCGTAGTTTAATCACAGTAATTAAAATTGTTCTTCTGTACTTTGAGTTCATTTTCTTGTACGTTGTATATAAATTACACGTTTTACATCAGAAAACTATTTTCTTTTCCTTCCTTAAGTTGGAAGTAATTTGGCATATTTTTCCTGGCCTCCGTTCGGTTTTTACTGTATTTTCGGATTAGCGGGTCCCTACTGTATTTACCTGATAAGTTGTGTAGAATTTCCTCTGCATAAACCTAGAACTTCTTAAGAGAAACTTTATACAACATTTAGGCTTCAGCAAGAAGTGTTGGGGAGCCTTATGCAATCGCTATTTCTGTCTGTCTACAACTTTCAAATCAGGAACTACCGGGGATACGAAGATACTTGAGGTGTCCCGCGACTGAGCTCCGACTTGCTTGTTCCCATATAAGTAGAAATATATGTCGTCTCCATTTTTTCTAAGGTAGTTAGTATATAACAATATTACAATTTATACAGTTTGGCTTGACGTATGCTTCAGTCTTTACGGGATCAGTCTAGCAGAGGCTGATATAAATGGGAGAGTGTCGACAGAAGTAAAAGACTATCAGCAGGGAGATAGTATGGGGATGAAAATTCGCAGAAAAAAAATAAATATGTGTATTTATCCATCCCCGAATCACTTTTATATTATTATTGAAAGACAGCAGAAAATAGTTTGGCATTGATAACTGGCTACTTATATGACTAGTCATATTTTTAAACTACAATATAACATGTTAAATAAAATTTATCAGAATGAAACTAATTGTCACTAGACTTCTAGTATGAAACAACAACAACAAAAACCGTAAATTAATATTATCGGCATTCATGAAAATAAAGCTTATAGTCTCGATCGAGAGGTAAGTCTCGGTCTCGTCTCGAATCCTGAACCTTAGTCTCGGTACCATGCCTAGCGAAAATGGTCGAAGATAAAAAAAATCAGAGTAGACAAAATAAAGAACACAATTTTGGTTCACATCATTTTTTTTTTCGACCCATTGTTTGGCTAGAATTTGCATGTCTCCAGATGATATCATTTATTAATTTTTTTTTCGTTTGGTTCTTGTTTTGTCGTGAATAACAATTTTTCCGGAAATAGCTCGATCTATGATTTATATATACAAGCTGACCTCGTTAATCCGAACCCACGGTACTCCGAACGGCCTTCAGTCGTCGTCTGTACATACGTACTGTTATTTTTAGGTGTTCATGTCACAACAATGCAACCGTAAGCTTGGGATAAGACTTCTCAAGGGAACACTGTAAGCTCTTGGACTAAACTTAGGCCTCTTCCCCAAAGACCGCCAAACGAAAATTCATCAGATCCTTCCTTTGTGTCTGACATTGTTCATGTTCTCCAGGTTGTTCATAAGCAGACAGATGACCTTATCTCGGAAGATGTTACTGAGTGGCTAAATGAAGAGAGGCAGGGTTAGGAAATGAACACTTATCTGATGCTGAAATTATCCAACATGTACGAGAGGAAGAAGAACCAACTCAAAGTGTAAAACATGCAGAGGCGATGCAAGCTTTCAACACCTGTTTGGCGTGAGCAGATGAAAATGATATTCCAGTGCACCAGATCCTAACCCTTCGTCAACTGCGTGATGACGCGTTTCGTAAGTCCATCAAAAAATCAGATCAGAAAACGATAAAAGATTTTTTTAAATGACTTTTTTTTACATAAAGCTACAGTACTGTTCTGTAGTATTTAAAGAACAGTAACATACAAATTTTGATTTTGTAGTAGAGTAGGTCTTTATTGTGTAATTGTTCAATTTATTGTACGTACGTACATACTGTCAGTAAATTGGTTTTCTAGCGAATTACTCTATACCTACTTTCTTTTAAGCTTGTTTCGGGCGTTTCTTTAGCATTCCTTAGTAATCCGAACAGCTCGAGCAAACAAATATTCGGATTAACGAGGTTGGCCTGTATATATATATACTGCACATTTTCATCAAAAAGTAACCTGAAAAGTGTATGTTGGGGAGGCGGAGGGTTAAATGCTTGGGGGAGAGAAGTAATAATTTGCTATACTTTTATCACTCGTTCTTCATAGCAGACTTCCTGTATAAATATTATAATAAAGATATTTGAAACAAGACTATCTATTGTATGATAAGCAATACGGTGAGGATAGAGTAAGTAACAGTTGGTGATATGCAAGTGGAAGAAACCTCGAGATGAGAAGGGTCTCCAAGCATTTAACCCTCCACCTCTCCCACATATGCTTTTCAGGCTACTTTTTGATAAAAATTTGCAGTATACAAGTCTACATAAAAAGAAATCATTCATAGATCGAGCTATTTCCGGAATAATAGTTGTTCACGACAAAACAAAAACGAAATGAAGAAAGTTTTTAATTACGATATTTGGAGAGAGATGAAAATCCAAGCCAACAATGGTTGGAATAAAATATGAAGTGAACCAAAATTGTGTTCTTTAATTTGTGTGCTGTGAATTTTTTTTGTATCTTATACCATTTTCACGTAAATGTAAAACTGATAGGGATTGAAATTTACAACTTTAAAACCAGTGATAACTTTGTAATCGTTCGGAGGTAAAAGATGGTAATAATGACTCAGAAAGAAAAAAATTTGATCTTTCATTTTGTACTCTTGCAAAATTTCTGTACGGGCCACCGTTTATGAGAAAAATGACAAAAAAAAAAAAAAATACGTTTTTGGCGCAATTTTTTCAAATGGGGTTGCGGGAGGAATTTTTGGTGAGAAGTTAGAAATTCGTATTCAGCGTCCCATGAAACATAAAGTAAGCATATTTCCAGAACTACCCTGAATTTTTCCAGGTAAATCCTATATTACCTGGACTAATTGATTATCTGCAGCGTAAAGCATGAAATAAATCCCTTGCTGTGTGAAAAAAAAACGACTTTTTGAAAAGACTTCTTCAACACTAGTGAAAGTATATTAGAAAATAAGAAGAAAAGTGTGTCAGTCACCAAGGTGGGAATACCGCCGCGTTTCGAACTACAGGCTAGCGAAAGCATGATAAAAGTACCGAGACTCATATTTCCAATGCTACTAACGGTAGAGCTGATCAGTAGTAATTCGTTTGCACGAAGTTGGTTTCAAGCAGTTCCATATGCCAAACTTTTTTAATACATGGTTACGTAATGATGAGTCTGAATTAATTTTAGGACACCTTTTTTTTAAAATTTCATTTGTCAGATTCGCACCAAAGGGATACAAGTGACATTTGGGATCTACATTGAAAAAAGTTCGAATTAATTTTTTATATGCAGGGTGTTGCAAAGTAACACCGACAAAAAATCCTCACGAGATTCCTGACATGAAAATAAGAAAAAGTATAGACCATCGAGGGTGTAAAAGTGCTTCACTTCGGCTCAATAAGCCTCTGAAAGCGTGGGAAATACTTCCAATACCATTAACAGTAGAACTGAGGCCGCGTGGTGTCCTCAAGGACTAAATCTACTGTCCAAAAATACATACACCAGATTTGTGTAATATGGCTCCCCACAAGAGATTCCCCATGAAAGAAGTTGATTCCCTGAAGTAAAGGTGGGTCGAAATAAGCATGAATGGAACTTCTTTCCACCAGGTAACGATATTCGTGTGCGCCAGGTTGATATCTTAAACAGGTTTCCTTAAAAAACGATGCGTGGTTGGATAACAAAAAGAAGTAAATTGCAATTTTAATGAACGGTGTATTTACAAGAGACTGTCGTTTGCCCGGTTAGATGACTGTGATTACATCTATCGTCTGTACTCATACGGAACCCATGTGTCCTCATTTCGATCAACTACTTTGTAGAAAGTGTAAAAATATTGTTACTTCCTTTGTGGAATCCATTGCACAATTTTAGATTTTCTCCTTTTTGGATAAAGCATTTTTGAAATATTTGAGTGTACCATGCCACCTCCGTTCTACTGTTACAATTTTTCCATGTTTTTCAACGGTCTGTAGCACCGAAACGAAGCATTTGTGCCCCCTCTATTGTCTATACCTTTTTTCTGTCATGTCATGTCAGAGTGGTGTTATTTTGCAACATTACGTATATGACTCAAGAGATTCATACGTACAAAGATCCGGTCCAAAAAAATGAATATTTTGTGTCATTATATAAAAGATCAACTCGAACATTTTTACATATATATTCCAAAATCTCAGTGTCACTGTATCCCGTTGGTGCTGAGCACCTCAATTAGAGAGATTTCCATTGCTCGGTGGATGGCTGTCATACGAAGAGCAGTCTTACTGAGCTAAATTCAACCTGGCTTTTCTTCAGAGAATTTCTGGAAATCGTCTACTTCCTTTGAGGAATCCCTTGCGAACTCAGTGAACAATTTTGGAATATGCATTGGATAGGTCAAGTTTACTCTGATCTGATGAATTACTGGTAACGAAACTTAACTTGTCAATTTAAGATGTTCCTCTTATCAGAAGTTCAATTTTTTCCACTTTCGGCAGCCTGTAGCTCCGAAACCCGATGGAATTTCTACATTTGTGACTAGTGTTGTATAAAAAAACCGTTGTTTTTTGTGAAGTTTAAAAAAATAAAAACATCGTTCGTTTTCAGTTTATAACGGATTTAATGCTTTACGCTGCAGATGATCAATGTAATCAGCAGGATTGGGGTTAAGCTTTCGCACGTTCATCACAATTTACTATTGCTTTGTTTGCTCCAACCTTACGAGGCAAATGGTGGGATTATTTATGCATTCACTGCCACATTGTTATGCTTCCTATATCTTCCCTAATAAACATAAGGAATTAACTAAGCACATATGGACTGAAGTTATTTGGTATAGTTTGTAATAAAATACTAATGAACTTCCAGGGACCTGACGAAGTATTTTGAATTGTAGAAAGAATTAATACAACTTCGAAGACATCTTTACTGTAAGCTGAAAAATATGGATTCTTACCGAAATATGCTCAAATCCCGTATACAATACGTTCATTTCTAATTACAGTATTATTCAAGGAAGATATCTATTTTTGATCATAATTACCATCCGCAAAATTCTCCCTCATGCTCCAAGCCTTCCCCATACTGTGACAATATCATCGTTCTTCGAGTGACACTAAGAAATCAGCCTGTTAGCGGTACTCACATATATACAGCTAATATCGGATCTAGCAAACTATAAGCCCGATTTTGATGATGAGAGCTCTTTGCCATACCAAGACACAAAAGAAAATGGATCGGTAGAACTTCCCTGGGACCCCCTAGGGCGGTGCGAAAATAATTTCACTTTCTGGCGATAGCACTGACCCCTGACCATATAGGCGGCCGAAACTTCCGGAATTGTAATCTACACTTCAGTACCTTTCAAACAGTGTCTCACACGTCAAGATCGGTGAAGGGGTTCAAAAGTTATGACTCTTTTAGCCTTATTATTTATAATTATAATACATATATAGACTATTTGATAGTACAGCCCATTGTAACTGGCCATTAATGGATCAGGATAAGACTTACTGTACTCCCTTCGTAGCATGAACGGTACAGTAAAGTGATTGCTTGGACAGTTCAAAGAAATACTAACATAAATAATAAAAACCATAATTGAGACATCATCTTAGAAAGCTTTAACATATCTTGATCCTGCTGTAGCCGTACAGAAGGATGTTGCAATCAGCAATTTGGTGCTCTGCTAAGTACGTTAGTGGATCACAACTGGCTTGATGGTACTTCTGCGGGTAAAGCTGCACGGAAAGAATTCTGCAAATTGAAATGTGATGAGTTAAGCGTGTTACGAAGTTGATTTGAATACTCTCTCGTGGAAAGACGGTTTTCGGTAAATAGTGAATGTTTTATATATAGGATAAGGGAAGGGTCATTTGTTGCTTGCAGGTTCTAGTTGCTTCATATGGTGTAATTGAAAAGTCTCCAATTTCAAACTGCAGCGAGAAACGAACATTCCTGCTATCTGGAGACATTAAAAGAGATGAAGAAGTTCCTGCAGATGAAATGATATAACGTTTGAGAAAATAAATTTTATTAAAGTAGTTAATAATGGTATCGAAGAAAGCCAAGCTTTTAGAAGAGAGACGCATAAAATCAGACGTTGTTGAATCTCAAATCGCAGACATAAAGTTTTGAGGGAATGTGAGTCGTTACTTGAGGCCAATACTATGTAGGTAAATGTAAAATACTGCTAATGTTTTTAATACGGCTACTACTACTCTTTCTCGTGGTTAACGTAGAAATCAATCGATATGGAGGCCCCGTACCCTGTGTTAGCAAACTGGGAATTCTGAAAAAATTGACGGCAATTATGTGGAAATTTCGTATTTGGATTTCAGTGGCAACCTTCTGTATACAGTTTCTGTGACTTGAACGAAATTACTTGAATTGTACTAGGCTCATACTTTCTGATGACACTTATAATACTTCAGTCCTATTTGATGCGGAGCAAACAGGATTCATTTGATCGCCCCCTTGTAATCAATATTAAGTTGTTTCTCGCAGACGCT
The DNA here is from genome assembly GCA_022664845.1 of Lepisma saccharinum. Lineage (NCBI taxonomy): Eukaryota > Metazoa > Arthropoda > Insecta > Zygentoma > Lepismatidae > Lepisma > Lepisma saccharinum. The sequence goes on along the minus strand of JAGDQP010040053.1, from coordinate 9,970 downwards.
CGTATTTTTCGCATATCCAAATATTTCTTCGGAAAAGATTTAACTTTCAGCAATACCAGGTGTATACGCTTAAATCCGCTGTTTTGTAGTCAGCAAAACATGGTGTGTTCATAGAAAGCACAAAGCAAGTTATTCAAAGTACTTTCCCTCGCTAGTTACACATTTTGCCCACTTCTCGGCAATTTGTGGATACCACGCCAAAAAAAGTCCTGCTCTTTCGAGGAAAACCACTCATCAAGCCATTTTCGGGCGTCTGCATACTGAATCGAAGTGCTGCTCAGCGAGAGCGTGGCCCATCGACGCAAACAGATGGTAGTCTGTAGGGGCCAGGTCTGGTGAATAAGCGGGATGGGGTTGCACCTCCCACTTAAGTGTCTCCAAGTAGTTTTGGACCACTTTTGACGTGTGCGATGGGGCGTTGTCGTGGAGGAATATCAGCTTGCCATGTCTTTGTTGATACTCCGGCCTTTTTTCACACATAGCACGGTGCACGTTGATCAGTTGTTGGTGGTAGCGGTGGGCATTGACAGTTTGACCCGGTTGCAACAGCTCAGAGTAGACGATACCCTGTTGATCCCACCAAACACACAGCATCGTCTTCCGTCCGAAGCGATTTGGTCTCGAGGAAGATGTTGATGGTTGGCCGGGATCAACCCACGATTTCTGGCATTTCAGATTCGCGAAACATATCCACTTTTGATCGCCCGTCACAATCCGATGCAGGAACGACTTTCTTCTTTGTCTGGCGAGTAACATTTCGCATGTGTGTTGGCGTCTCTCCAGCTGCCGATCGGTCAATTCATGCGGCACCCATTTTCCGATCTTCTGAACCTTTCCCATGGCACGTAGACGCATGGAAATGGCTGCTTGAGTAACGCCCAATTGCTCGGCAAGCATTTGTTGCGATTGGGTATCGTCCTCGTCCAACAGCGCCTGCAATTGATGGTCCTCAAACTTCCTGGGGCGATTTTCACGCTTCTTGTCACTCAGGTCAAAATTGCCGTCTTCGAACCGACGAAACCAATCTCGGCACGTTATTTCCGATAAAGCACTGTCACCATAGGCCTCCACAAGCATTCGATGCGCGTCGGCAGCCGATTTCTTCAAATGGAAGCAGAAAAGCAGAGCTTCCCGCATATGCTCTTTTTCTGGCACAAAACTAGCCATGCTTACCAACGGCACACTGCGTGTTGTTGTTTGCACTTGCTGATTATGTGCACTGATTCGTGTTGCCAGTGGTTTAACTCATCCACACAATAGGTCTGGGGTGCCCATAATAGCTTCATACGCTCACTAACGCCATCTATGGGCAAACAGTGGATTTAAGCTTATACACCTGGTATAGAAGAATGAATACAGTAACCGAATTTAATAAGGAAACAAAGACTGACACTTTGAGAGTAACTATCTACATCTCTTGCTGTGAAGCTGATAGTAATCTGCAAAATTCTAATTCACGTAAAAATACTTAATTTCATAGCTAGCACATAATTGTTTTGCAGAACAACATAAAATAGATGTTTTTAAAGTTCCATGTTAAACAATTTTTGAATTCGAAATGTAAATACATATTTCGAAGTTTGTGCCTAAAATAGACATATATTTGAGACACGAAATTAAATGTCATTGTAAACTATACACTTTGGTACTAAACATAATAACGCTCAGACTTTGTTTTTACAATCATACAGAATATATTTCTGACATTGTTATACTAGTACTGAACAAAAGTCAGAAACAGCATAACAGTTTCGACATAACTGTGTCTTCTTCAGACTGAAATAAAAGAAACTGGTCACTGCAGATCGTCCTATCCCTACCTGTCTTCCAGTCATATTTTTCTACTGAAAACTCATTTTAGCCTCTCTGCCTTATTAAAAGATAACACTTGACTTGCGAACTAATTTGACATCTGTCAAAAATAATTGGCACTCATATTTTCAGTCTTAGGTTTTTCTCTTCCTTTTCTTTCTTTCCTAGTATCTTCTAATTTTCCTTCCTCCTAGTAGAGACATGAACCGGCCGGGCTAGGCCCGCAACCCGGCCCGGCACAGGGGCCCGCTTCGCTATTTCTTTGGACCGGGCTTGGGCGACACTGGTTTCTCTTCAGGTCGGGCCGTTTAATTGCACTCCTTTAAAGCGGATCAATAATTATTGACTTTCGTTAAACGATAATTGGAATAAAGCCAAACATTCAAGTCTGTGTGCATGCCACGTGGAGTGAAAGGTATTACAAACAATGCAATATTTACAGTTGGTGTTGCTTAGCGGCTCCACATTCACCGGGGCGTTGATCCCAGTCGGCAGTCACACGAGTGACTGCATGCCCTTCCCTCAATAAATAACAAAAGACAGTATGCGTATTGAATCTTCCTGTGATGTTCCGTGTCAATATCAGAATATGGTCAATCAAACCAGTGGATCCCAGGGGGTGAACAGTCTGAGTTGTTGTCTTGATATAAAAATGAAAGGAAACCGCACTCTTTGTTCTCTCCACTTCAGTGACCGGCAGGAAGAAATGGTGGATGAAGTCACGGTTTCAGTCTAATACGGTGTTAAATACCGTGCAAATGTAGGTCTTGCGGGCGGGGTCAAATTTCTGATAATTTTTTTTGTAAATAAAAGTTATATTTTGACTAGCTACTTTGCTGGATTTAAGAAACCTGCGACTACAAGTAATCCTACTGTTCAAGGCGAAAGGATTATTTTGATCCTTTGTGTTAGAAATAAATTGTAACGGCAATCCTGTAGAATGAAATTAAAATGACTAGCAAATCTAAGCGCATCACATTGTTCAAACACTCACATAGGCTTGTATGCATTATATTATATTATTATTATTATACCAAATACAAATATATTGGGGCTCGAGCCAAAACTTTTTAAAATTCATCGGGCCGGATCGGATCAAAAACTTCTAAAGCTTTCCGGGCATAGGTACATTCGGGCTGGACTGGTCTTGGGCCGAAAAATTCGGCCCGTGCAGGTCTCTACTTCCTAGTATGCTGCCCCCTCCTTGAGTTTATACTAAGGTGACCATTCTTCCCCGACTGTTTCTGTCGCCGATTTCCTCAAAATGTTAAATAATAATACTTCAACCCACAAGAAATATCTTGCCAGTGAAAACCAGTTCTACGGGGAAAAGTACGTAACTAATAACTTCCGGGCACCAAATCTCAAAAGACAATAATATTCCCCGCAATAACCTAAAAATGATGATTGAACTACTGTTGATCCTCCCGGGAAACAATGCTCCATTAGAGAGATTATTTTCCCTTATGAACTACATATGGTTGAGGAAAAGCCACAAATGAAAATAATGTTCATTGAATCAGCGTTAGCAGGGTGTTATTTGTCACCGAAAGTGGTATGGTTGAAAATTAATGCCCAAGTATACCTGCACCTATTTGAGTACTGAACATAATACTGGTTTCCCTTTACAAGAAAGCAGGTAAGTGAGGTACCTGGGAAAACACCACGTGCCAGGGAATTTTCTCCCTTACAAATGTTAGTCGTAAAAATAAATTATATGTGTATAGAAAGTTTTAGGTGTCCTTGAAAAGAGTATGGATAAAATTGTCACTTTAGTGTATACTGCATTTCTGTCTCTTCAATCTCGGACTGTCCTTGTACTGTCTTATTCGTGTTTGCACTTTTTTAGTTTCGCCTATGTCTTTGCAATGTATTTTGTATATTATACCTCTCTGCTCCTCATGTATCTTTCTTTTCCATTTTGTTTTCGCAGTTTCTATTTTCCTGTACGTGTTAATTCCTTCTCTTGAGCATATTGATTTTCTCAGTCATTCTCCCCACGTATTTTATACCATACCGTTGTCACTCTGTCCATAATATTTGCATGTACTTTGACATGAAAGTTGTACTAAGGTGCTATTCCAGAAATAATATTAAATAGATCTACCAACAAGACACTAGTACGTCAAAAATCGGTAGTTTTCACATGGCTAGCGTTCTGTTATCAAAGTGGCACTAATTTTCACGCCATCCTCTGTTGAAACTTTGAAGCCACGAGAAGCAAGGCGTACAATAAATTAATAATTTCGGAGTCTGAAAAAGACAGACAATGCATAATACAAGGGAGGTTAAAAATTTCCGACGTAAATGAGGAGCAGTGTAAATTTAAATGTTATTAATATGTGATGATGTGATTCTTTAGATGGAGGGATATGAAATTTCAAGCATGTAATGTAATTAGTGGTTCTTTTATTGTAAACTGAATGATTGTTGGCGTCGTAAGGTATTGAACTCAGTCGGCAGAAAAAGTGGTCGGTGCGTGCCACAAGGAGCAGTTTGTCTCGTTTACAAAGGTATTCCGCAAACTTTATGGGTCGTCTGGTGACGGATTTTGTCGCCGGAACCAGGTTTCATCCTCAACCGCCAAACCGATGGCGATGGTTTTTTTTTTATTATTTATATTACCATGGCACACTTCTCGTTGATTATCTGCAACAAGGTTCCACAACGAACGCCGAATTCTACTGCAGTCTCCTAGATAAACTGCATACACCCATCAGGGAGAAGTGACGTGGGAAACTGAGAAAGGGAATCATGTTCCTAAAAGACAACACCTGTCTGTCACTAAGCTTATCGACCAATGCAGAAATTAAAGCAGTTCGACTACGAAGTGCTTGATCATCCTTCCTATTCTACCGAGCTAGCCCCTAGTAACTATTATCTGTTCTCGAAATTGAAATTTGACTTGAAAGGGAGGCAGTTTCAGGACAATGAGAAAGTAGTTGTCGCTGTAGACAGTGTTTATGTATCATCATCATATGCAGCCGTTTTCTATTTACTGCTGGATGAAGGTCTCCGCCTTTTCTTTCCTCATATCTCGGTCTGCTGCTATCCTCATCCATGTAACTCCTGAAAAACGCTTGATTTCATCTACCCATCTTACATTTGGACGTCGTCTCTGTCGTTTCTTTTCTCTAGGATCCATTGTAGTACATTTGTCGTCCACCTTCCATCTGTTCGTCTAGTTATGTGACCGGCCCATTTCCACTTCAGCATCTTCGCAGTCTTGATTACATCCTCTACCTTTATTTGTGCGCGAATCCATTCAATTGTCTTCGTGTCCCTCCTGGTTATTCCTAGTATGCATCTCTCCATTGCTGTTTGTGTGACTCTCAATCTTTGGATCTTTTGCGTATTCAGTGTCCAAGTTTCACAGCCGTACATCATCACAGGTAAGATACATTGATTATAAACTTTACGCTTCAGACACATTGGTAGTTTGCTTTTGAAAATAAAGTGTAGTCTTCCAAACGAACTCCACGCCATTTTACATCTATTTATTTCATCAGTCGACTTAGCATTCGATGTTTTGAGCTGGCCTAGGTAAACATACTCATCAACTATGCCTATTGTCTCTCCGTTAGTTTTTGCTTGCTTCCTTGCAGCATGTTGATTGTACATTACTTTTGTTTTACTTAAGTTCATTGTAAGGCCTATTTTCGAACTCTCGTTACTCAGTTCTTCCATTCTGGTTTGTAGTTCTGCACTTGAAGCTAACGTAGGTGATGAAGATATTCGCCATTAATTTTAAGTCCAACTTCATCCGAGTTTAAATTTTGGAACACACTCTCCAGGACCGCGCAAAACAGTTTTGGAGAAATTGAATCTCCTTGCCTTAACCCTTTTCCAACTTTAAATTTTTCACTTTCTTGATGTAGTCTAATGACAGATGTGGAAGTCGAATAAATGTAACTTGATGAATGAACTTCAATTGCCTTGATGTTCAATTGACTTAAGTACTGCTACCAAGGAGACCGAATCGAAAACTTTTACAAAATATATTAATCCGAAACATAGTGGTAGTTCATATTCATTACTCCTTTCCATAACTTTATTCAATGATCGTATGTGGTCCATTGTGCTAAATCCACGACGAAATCCGGCTTGTTCTCTTCCCTGGTTAAAATCTAAGTTTCGTTCAATATGATTCAAAATAACTTTGGTGAACATTTTGTATAGAACTAACAGTAAACTAATTGGTCTGTAGTTTTCCACACATTCTTTGTCCCATTTCTTGTACAACAGAATGATAACAGCATTATTCCAACTTCTGGGTATTTCTCTCTTCCTCAGGCACATCGAGAATAATTTAGCAACTTCCTCTTTCATTTTTTCACCTCCCCATTGAAACATCTCTGCTGTGAGTCCATCTTCTCCTGGCGATTTTCCGTTCTTCATCCCTCGAAGTACTTTATCCGCTTCTTTCATTACATCTGGGACTTCTACATCATTTTCTTCTGAGTCTTCATTTCCTAGTTCTTCCTCGGAGTAGTACAATTCTCTGTAGAAATTTTCAAATATATTTATAATTTCTTCCTTATTTCGTGTTACGATCCCGTCTGGTCTCTTAACTGCAATTATTTGCTTTTTCCCTATCATGAGCTGCTGTTTGGCTTTCTTCAGGCTCTTGTTTTCTTCGATTATATTTCTAACAAGATTTTCGTTATATCTTAGTACATCCTCTCTTATTTTCTTCCTTACAGTTTTATTTAGTTCTATGTACTCAATCCTTTTTGTGCAGTTTTCCTCTTCTTTCAGTCCAGACGTCAGGTAGTTTTGACTCCGAAAAAGTGAGGAAGTTTTGATTTTTTCATGAACTTGTGCATTTTAGTGTCTTTGATAATACTAAATTTTGCCGCTCGAGCCGCCATGTTGCCAAAATTGTGGCTAAAAAACAGTTTTTTCGAAATATCTCGATTCCAGTGCATCCGACGGCAAAAGTATCTATTTTATAATCGAAAGAGGAGAAAATTTGCCACAAATTATGTCATATACATTTTTCTTGTAAACCTAATGGTTTTCGCACAACAGCCGTGTGAACTTTAGCATATTTGTAAGTTAGTTAGCACAGTCGCTTTGTACAGAGTTGAACGAGGTCGAGACTGTTGATATTACCCCAACTGCATTTCATTGTCCCCCCACTATTTGTGTGTGTGTGTTTTCCCGTCCCTCCCTGGGAGTTGACTTGTCCTCTATTTTCTGGACGTGACAATTAAGAAAAGAGCAATTGGACGACTGGAAACCGACGTCTACTACAAACCAACAACGAGACATGAGTTCTTGGAAGCCAGCTGGGCTCACCCAACTTCATGAATAAATTTACTGGTCAAAAGTCAAGGATTGAGATTGATTAGAATTGTAGACAACAAACAGAAGCTGAAAAAGAGACTGATAGAAATGGGAAAGAACTTCCAAAATAGAGGCTATAACAGAAATATGTTCAAATCTACACTAACGAAACTTCTCGGACAGACTACTAGAAAAGAAATACGAAATAAACAAAGAGGAAATAGAATTATTTTCGTCAATTCCAATCGTCAGACGTTGATTGTGGATTCCACGTTGACAACCCTGTATCTCTTACAGCCACCGGAATTCGACAACCTCAAGAGGACTTTATTGCTTGTTTTGGTGTCAGGAACAACCTCCCGACGTTTGTCCACATCTTTGTCTTCAATTCCACTGGTCAGGAGGCGATTTTGGATTCCAGGTTGGCAACCCTGCATCTCGAAAACGAGGCGGCGTAGGACCCATGTTCATTGGAACGTTCTTTCATTTGTTGTCCGAAACGCACCTGTGACGTTTGGCCCACATGTTATGACATTTACAACTTTCAACTTTAACGCGTTACCAATTTCATCACCCGTACCCGCCCCTGAACCCCACTACGGTAGTGATTGCAACCGAGATGTGTAGTATTCTTGTTCCTTCCCTCCGGCATACTTCTTCCTTGCTTTCCGTTTCATTACTACATGACATAATGCGCCTATGATTATCACAGTACCACTGGCAACGTTGCAATTTTCGTTCCCATTGGGCGCTCCACCAGTGTGGAGCCCAAACGGCTGGTCCGATTTGGAAAATTCAACTACTTTAGATTGCAAACCGATCATTTCCAGCCACTTTTCCCTCTGACATGTTTTCGTATCTGCACTTATAACCAAGTTGGCCTATGACAAGGGACTTTTGTTACACCCTATATATATATATATATAGTTGCAGAATCTGTGTAGGAAGTGCACTGACCTTCAGATACAGTGTGTGGAATTACAACTGACCTATCAGCATTCCTTCCCTGTTAGATCGAACATGTCTGTAAATCACGGAGCATTAAATGAGAAACAATTTCCCCGTCTACTGAAAGGTCTTACAGTCATCCACCTGGCTGAAAGACGTTTCCAGTCAATTCTAGTCAAAAGTCTAAAAATATACGAATTTCAGCCTCTGCATCTGTAATTATTTCGTGGATGCATCTTTCAAATTGGCACTAGTAAGATAGTAACCTAATAATGTAGGTACTCAAAAATACAATAAAATTTCTTCCAAGACTGTTTTCTTTTTTGTAAAGTCGCACAATTTTTGCAACAGCTGTGTCAAGTTTTTGTATTCTGATAATTAAAACCGAAGGCTTCGGTGCCATTTGTATATCACACACAAACGCGAACTACATCAACAGCAGCTATGGTGCCGTGGCAGTTGAGAAATTTGCGGACTGGAAAGTAGCAGGGCGAGGGCGATGGACAGCCTTGATTATGGCGCAGGCTGACACACTTCTTCCATCGGTGCCTTGTCATTTCTGAACCTTCTTGAATGAATGAACACGCCCAACTTCTGCAACCACTGATCTACATAGGGCCTCTATACAATAGCTGATGGAAAACTTTTCGTATGCATATTCTTCCAGTTTGGGGAACAGTCTGTTATCACAGGTTTCTATGTGGTGGTATGAGAATGACACCGCTCAGTGACATCTTCCGTGCGGCGTTGAACTGTATGCACAGGAAGTTCATCCAATTCTGGTTTTTGTTTTCGTATGTTTCCTACGATTTTGCAATAGGGTCGAAATTACAACGAAGAGCGAACATTAAATTTTGTGTGGAACTGGGAAAATCGGCCACCGAAAGACAAAATACTTGCTTCGTATGGGGACGAAGCTATGGACCAAATCCAACGTTTCGTGCGGTTCGCTGATCACCACCCAGAGTTGCTGACATACATTAGATTTCATTGGGAACAACTCAAGCAATTCGAACATGCATTACGTGACTTTCAAGTTGGTTGCCCACTGGTGACCCGTGGCGTTTAGCAGCATGATTACCACGACATCCTCCTTACTCACCAGATTTATTATTCCCTTGTGACAGCATTTCTCAAAATATATTTTAGCTGAAGAGACTATATTTGTATATGGTTAATCAGTTCAGGATGATAGGAGGCGCGCTTTGACAAAGACTTCCAGATAACGTTTCAGGTATGCAGAAGAGATGGGATTGCTGTTTCTTCAAACCCGCAAGGAACTACTTTTAAAGATAAAGATGCCAAATTAAAATTAGGTACGTTTTGAAATTTGTATTACTTTAATCCAGTTTCATTTTGTTAGCCCACCGTAGATCTGGTAAATAAGCTGAATATTGGAATAATTCTAATTATGTTTTGTGAATGGTAACCACTGTAACACATGTTAATTGAAGCGTTGTCATGATAGAACACATTCCATCTCTACTTGCTCCAGCGTTATTCCTAAACTGTTTCCCGCTGGCTCGTTTTTGTAAATATATAATGAAAATAACACCTCATGCATCACAGAAAACAGACAGCATTATCATCGCTACAAATTATTGAACTTTGAACTTCAGCACATATTTCTATTCCTTGATTTGAATTTTTATTCATGATAGTGGTAGACCCAAGACTCAGCCATAGTGGCATATCTTTCAGGAAGTGTTCGCTTGGTTTGTGTTCTTGTATCACCCATTTTTCAATGGCAAATCAAAATATTATACACACCTTGCTGTGAGAAGCCCATTTCCTCTAAACCATGCACTTCATCACCCTTTTCCTGTGTAGTAACATGTACTGGAATTTTTCCGCAATGTTCATTTGCCCAAGATAGTCCCTACATTTAAATTGTGGATACCTGTTTTACCAGGTCATAAAA